>PVIJ01014584.1:0-40035 GCA_004024925.1 Scalopus aquaticus
CTTTTTTCTTTCCCATTGTTGGTTTTCTGCTTTGCTCTGTTCGTAGTTTTCCACTGGTGCTGGCGGGCATGACTCCTGGTTTTACTTGCTCAGGAGTGTTTGTGGTTCCCTAGTGTCTGAGTTGCCTTGGCTGTGGCTAGATATCTTCTGGATTTTCTTATTTTTCTTTGTTGAATTTTTGTGTTTCTCGTGGCTTGTCTCCAGTGTGTTTCCGGTTCCGAGTTTAATTAGGGCAGATGAAGGGGTGGTCTGTAGTAAAAAAGAAAGAAAAGAGAAAAGAGAGGAAGGGGGAAAAAAAAAACAGGGAGAGGAAAGAAAAGGGGAATGGATATGAAGAAAAGTAGGAATGAAGGACCAAGAGAAAAAGGTAGGTTAAAAGTTAAAAAAAAAGGAGGGGATAATAATAATAAAATAGTAAAAAATAAAAATAATAATAATAAAGAAAATAAAGTATTGGGGAGATGTGAATTTGGAGTACTGTAGTCTTTTTGTTCTTAGGTTCTGGGGTTTCTGGTTGGGTCCCCTGCTGGGGTTCAGCCCCTCCTTTCCAGTGACATATGTTGTTGTCTTGTTGTTGCTGCTGTCATTAGTCCTTGTTGGGAGTCTTTCTATTCTTTCTCCCCTCTCCCCCCCTTTCCTCCAGTGTTTGCCTGGGGCTCTTCCTGCCCCTGGCGTTATGTCGGGGGGGGGAGCTCCTGGTCTTAGTTTCTTTTCTCCTGCTTGGGGCCTGCTACTCCACGAAGGGGTGCAGGGGTGGAGGTTGTGGGTGGCTGTTGATCAGCGTTTCACTTTACCTAGTTTCTAGGGTGCCAGTGTGCAGCCGCCTAGAAGTTGGGGGGGGGCTGGAAAGTGCTGGGCCGTTGTCACCACCTGCTGTGGTATTTTTTTGTTTGTTTGTTTGGTTTTTGCTGCCCTCCGGGAGCCAAGATGCTGACACTCTGCAGGGGAAGGTGTGGTCAGAGACAGTTTCCGCAGGAGATATTTTCAGCAACAGGTATGGGAAGGGTTTTGGGGATTGTCAGTCAATAGTCCTTAAATGCCATCCTTCCCCTCCCATCGATTTGCATTCTAAAGCCCAGAATGTTTGAGGTGGTCTCCACAGGAGGTTTTCCAGCCCAACCGGTTTTTCTGGCTAGTCTATCACCTAGCAACCAGTGGGGGATGTTTCTTGCTTGGACTTTCTCCCCTTTGAGATGTTACCTAGCCCCAGGTGGGGGATGGGACGCAGTGACCTTCCTGCTTTCCTGCTCCTCAGGGCTGCCACGCAGGGAAGAGAGGGGGGTCGTGGTCGGGGGAGTGGGGGTCGCCCTCCCAGTCGGCTGGCCGGAGCCCTCCGACCTCACCTCAGTTTCTAACCTTGTATTCAGTGGCTCTCAGGGGAAGCTGGTCCGCCCACCTCTCCTTTCTGCTGGTCCGCCCATCTCTCCTTTCTGCTGCTCCTTTGTGTGGAATCCGATGTCTCCTCTCTTCTCTTTACTCCTACTCTTCAGTTTATTTTTAAGTCCAAAGCACCCCCGGGGTTGATTGTATTGCGTAGGGTATCCGGGTCTCTTCGAGACAGCTCTCAAAGTTAGGGATATTTTTCTCCATAAATCCGTTTTTTGTGGGAGAGCCTGATCCTAGCATCTGTTCACCGCCATGTTTTGGGGGTGTGTCTTTATTAATATTTATGTATGGTGTAAGATAGTGGCTTAGTTGCATTCTGTACATGGCTGTGCAGTTTTCCCAACACTATTTGTGAAGACTGCTCTTACTTCATTGTATGCTCTTAGCTCCTTTGTGATAAATTGTCCATGCAAGGTGATGATTTCTTCTTAATTCTGTTCCATTGATTTGTGTGTCTCTTTTTATTTTAGTATTCTGCTATTTAAATTCCTGTAGTTTTATGGTACAGATTAAAGTCAAAAGGCACGATACCTCAACTTCTGTTCTTTTTTTCCCCTCAAGATTGCTTTGGGTATTACATGTATTCTGTGACTCCATGCAATTTTTAAGATTTTTGGGCCTCTATTTCTGTGAAGATACTATTAGGATTTTTTTCTAGCAATATTTTTTCTTTGTTTTTCATCCACCATCTACATATTCTTTGACCCTTTATTCCTTCCTTTCTCCCTTGTAAGCTCACAAACTTCATTTTGTTTTTTAGTTTCTGCTAGTTTTTATAAGTATTTTGTTTTGTCAAGTGTTGTAGATAACAGTTAAACCATTTGATCTCCTCAATTAAGTTTATTATTTGCTTATGTATTCTGTCTTGTTGATCTACCTTTTTATCTTTGTATATTGTGTGATTGTTAATGTCTTTTTTAGTTCTATCAATGAGTAGATTTATAGTATATTTTTAAACTACTCATTCTAGTTGTAGCAATCTCACATTTCCTTCATCTCTATAGTGTTCCTGTTTTGTATCATTCATTGTTTCTTCTTAATTCAATAAACATGGTTATAGTTGTTACCTTAAACTCTTCAGGATATGCTGCAGTTCTGTTAGATTGAGACTTCTTAAAGGATTTTTAATTTTTTTGCTTGAGCATTTATGATTTGCTCATTTGATCCTCATTTTTTAGATTTTAGTTTAAGGGAATTTTCCTATGTTAATAAATTGACTTTATATCACTCCTATAAAAAATGGCATAATCCTAGATTTTTTATACAGGGTATTTAGGTGTCTGGCTTTTTTCCATAGACTCATGCCTTAGCATCTGCTCAGATGACGGCAGTACTGGCACTGGTAAGGGGTAATAGGCAGGAAGGAATTGGGGCTGTAGGCACTGAAAGCTTATTTCCAGTGAGCATCAGTGTTTCAAATTTCCTACTGTGCTGAGAGTAACCAAGTTGTGCATTGGATATCATCACTGATTCCTACTTCTAGCTAACTTCTCAGTGAAAATGTCTCCCATTGCCTCTTGCCAGCCTCAAAGCTCAACATGGTTGAGCCCAAGATGTAGACAGGGTGAGGACTGTAGTTGAGACAGGGCCACAAACTGTGTGTTAAATTGTCTGTGCTGTCGGCCTGGTCCAGCTGCAAATGACTATTTCTCATGGTAAGTGGGTGGAGTAACGTCAAATCTAAACTCCACAGACATTTTATTCATTGAAATAAAATTCACATGAGTTTAAGGTGTGCAATATATTGATTTATTATTTTAAACATTGCAATATGATTATCACCATAGCATTAGGTAACACCTCTAAAAGATCCCATAGTTAGCGTTTATTTATTTATGATATGAATGATTAAGATTGAGTCTCTCAGCAACTTTGAGGTTTGTAATATAGTATTATTGGCTATAATCATATAAACAAGGCATGCACTTCCTAAGATTTATTTAGCTACTAAATTATTTAGTTACAAGTTTGTACCATTAAACATCTCCCTAAATGCCCCACATCCTCAGCTCTTGGCAAGGCAATTCTATTCTCTGTTTACACAAGTTCAACTTTTTTAGATTCCACTTGTAAGTGTAATCACATGTACTTGTGTTTCTCTGACTTATTTCAACAAAATTTCTTCACATTCCATCCATATTGCCACAAATGACAGGATTTCCTTCTTTTTCATGGCTGAGTAACATTGCACTGTGTTGTGTATGTAAATATATTTTGCATCTTCTTTATCCAGTCATCTGTGGATGAACACTTAGATTTAATGTTTAATATGACCTAGTTTCCCTACCTTTTTTTCTCCTTAGGAATTTTTTTAATGTGAAAGTGATCATCCTATTATTTAAAACTAATTGCCTTTACTTACCAAAAAAAAAAAAAAACCCCAAAAACAAAACCAAAATGAATCTTTACTGAATAGCTTTGACTTCATGTCATTTTATAATCTGATAATGTTAGATACTTTTAAGAGTAAGGAAATACATTAAAGTGAATGAATATCTCTATGAGAAGCTATGTATTACAAAAAATATATAAAGTTTGAATTTCTCTTCATTTTAGATTCCAGTAGCATTTCTAATCTAGTAAATATTTAATGATTGTGTGTACATCTAATCTATGTAATGTTTTTCTGATTTTTTTTTTTTACCTGCACCCTCAGGTGGTAATAGCAACCTCATCCCTTGCATTGGGAATTAATATGCCATGTAGATCTGTTGTTTTTACTGAAGACTCTTGTTTTTTGGATGCTTTGAACTTTCGTCAGGTATTTATACATGTCTTTTCTTCTGTTTGTATACATAAGAATCTGGAACATCCACTCATTAAGCCAGGATATTTATTTTTATATATTCTGAAACATTGACTAAACATTTTTTAAAATGTGTTCTAGGCATATAAACTCTTGTGAATATGATTATATTTAAAGATATCTAAAGCTATCATTTACAAAATAGATTAGTTTTCTTGAGAATAGCCCTGTTTGATAAATATTATTCAACTTACACAAAATACTCTGAAGAGGTAACCACATCTTTGGGGATCCAGTTGGTGCCAGATTGTGTTTACAGTGTTCTTAGTTTAGACTGGTCACTATAAATATATTTTTAAATAAGACTGAAGTTGACGCTCCCAAAAATTCATTGTCTTTAAATATAGGTATTAATAAGCAAAGGTATACACAATTTAATAATGTGTTCACAAGAGAAAATAATATTTTAAACTTTTCTAAAATTATGTCAAACAACAAAGAACTCTTTCAGGATTTTTGAAAGTTTAATATTTTATATATTTGTGCAAACTGAACTCCAACCAATTACAGAGACAAAGTCTGAAATTGTTTAAAAATTATGTGATCTTCTCTTTAGATGTCTGGCCGGGCAGGAAGACGTGGAGAAGACCTTGTAGGCAATGTCTTCTTCTATGGTATACCTTTACCTAAGGTTGAAAGACTCTTAAGATCTAATGTACCCAAATTGAAGGGTCAATTTCCTTTAAGAATATCATTCATTCTCAAACTTATGCTGCTAGTTGCCAAAGCAGATGACAAAGAGGATGCCAAAGCAAAGGTACATTGTTTCATGTTATTTAAAATACTTTTATAAATATAATAATCACTTCATCTTTATTCTAAAATAAATTGCATAAACTAAAGGGACTAAATAATGTGCTATAAATAACTCTTTGTAATATTTGATTTTATTTTGCAATACCCGTACTCAACACAAAAGTACTTTTATGTTTTCAAATATTTGGAAAATTAGCCTATGATCTCCTTTTTATAATTATTCCTGGGTCTGTGTACATTAGGAAAAAACTTTTTTCTGTAAATATACCTGATCTAAAAACATTTAAAAAATTTAACCTCAAAGAAATAATTAAGAATTGAAGAATGTATAAGATTAAAATGCTAATAATTGGAGTTTACCTTATGTTTACATTTTACCTTCATACATTACATTGCAATTATTCATTTCTCTATCATTTTTGTTAACATTTTCTATTAGATGCACATATAATGAAAACACTATGAAATATCTCAAGTAAATATTATAATTTTAATATGTAATATAATAAATATTCAATACCTAATTTAAAATGTAAAAAATATACATTTTATATATAAACATATGTGTGTGTGTATATATAGCTTCATGATCTATAATGGAAATACTTCATTGTCCTTTTGTATATTAATTTGGAAGATATGCTATAAATTAACTTAACATCTAACTTGATAATTTGATATCTGTACATATAGGCAATATCAGCTCTTGAACATTCATTGATATCCTTCAAGAAACCAAAGATTAAGCACATTATAAAATTATATTTTATATATGCTTTGCAATTTTTGGTCACAGAGGTAAGATTTATATCTATTTTCATTAAACTGTTAGTACACATATTTAATTGTACTGTACTGAACTCAGCTTTATTAATAATTTATTTGTTTGGTATTCCTGAGATCTAAAAACTGAGGTTAACACTTTAAAATTGATTTATAGGGTTACCTGAATCAAAAATGTATTCCCATTGGATTTTCTGGACTTCTGTCTCATTTGCACTACCATGAGCCTGCAAATTTTGTTTTTGTAAGCTTACTGGCAAAAGGCTTATTTCACAAGTTGTGTGTTCCAGAAAACAAATATGGTAAGTAAATATTAATTTTCCAGACTTCTCGTCATTAAATTGTGTACATATACACATATGCACATGTACACACATGTCTGTACACACAATCACACATGTGTATTTACATGGTCCCACTTATTCCCTAAGACTACATTCACTTTGGATGGTTTCCCATTTTCTAACTGCTTTTTCTATTAATGTATTTTGACTTTTTTCTTATTTTTACATCATTAAATATGCTTATTAAAATTTTTATGTCTGAAGTGTATAATTGTAGAGAATAATAATTCAAATATCCTTAATGATCATTTAATAGACTTTAAATATTTCAAAATAAAATGCTTAGGATAATTAAGGTATTCTTGTAAAATCATGAGACATTTTTAATATACATAGCTATAGAAATAAATTGCAATAATATAAGTAAAATCACTAATTTTGTCTTTTTATACATGGTCATTAACTTGAAAATTAGTTTTCTTATGATAGCCTCATATTTAGGTTCTAATTATTAGATGCATCGTAACATATGAAGGAGACATTTCAAAGTCAAATATAAGTTGTAGAACTATATTGCCAAAGATTTTGCCATCTATAACAATCTCCTTTTCTTAAATTATAAACTATTTTTCCTTTACTATAATTACTACATGATGTTATAAACTATAGAGAGAAATAAAGTCATATGGTCCAAACTCAATGCAAATAGCTGGGAATAGCATATATAATTAATATTCCACTGTATGCTATATTTTTGGTAAATTACCCACTTTATTATAATAATACAAGAATAAAATAACATAAAAATAATTAAAATAACATCTGATATGCCTTAGAACTTAAGAGATCAAATGATAAAGACTTTAACTCATAAGAATGTATTTCCATGGAAGGATTACATAAAGTAGTCATTATTGAAATTTACTTATTCCATAATTATTGTGTGATATTTCACAATATTAAAGAAATAAACTGAAAACAATTTTCTGTAATGCTGTTAGTGTAAACACACCAAATTGACTATTTTTTAACTTGAAATTAGAAGTTTCACTCTTAATGCTCTGCATTTCCCCCATAGTGTGAGGCAGTTGTGTGGCCTGTTTCAAGTTCTCATGTGTAATGTGTCACTTTTTCCTGACTATGATAAAGTGGCTATGAGGGTGGGCATGACTCTGTCAAATACTGGGGCAGATATCAAAATATCAGCAATCAGATACAAGTTTTTCCTCAAGGACACCTAGTTCCTAAAATAGTACAGGATTTGGACATATACAAATGTGGGAGATAAATATTACAGGGGGTGAAAATACCAGAAGTGAAGGCTTGTCAACTGGAGCAGAGGTAAGCTCTTTTTGGATTGTGGTATGTGCCGGGGAGAAAAAGTATGTAGATGAGCATATGGCCTGGAGTGACAGATAAGGCATTTGGAAAGCAGTATAAACCCTTCTTTACTTACCAGTTTCTGAACAGAGGTAGAAAAGCAGTGGAACAAAGGTGCAAAGGAAGGTTTGAAGCCAAAGTTAGAACCTAGGGTAATTCTATAACTTCAAGGCAAATGTTTGTTTCCTTTTTTTTTTTTTTTTAGATTTCTGAAGCTCAGAGTAAGTAGGATACCAACCATTTTTAACAATGGGAAGTGAATTAGTTTGCATTATTATAAGTATTGTTATATTTTATTAAAAATTCACTAAATATCTGCAAAGTAATGTTCTCAAATGTGTCTTACCTTAAAATTTTAAGAGTGGATATTAAAAATTGACTCAGTATTCTCCTAAAATGATGATTTTTTTTTCTGTGAAATTTTGGAAAAATGAACTTTTTATTTCAAACAGGCCCAAAGAAATTTTCTGAAAAAGTGATGGAAAAGTTAGTGATTGTGTTGGCAAATCTTTTTGGAAGAAAATATCTTCCTCCCTGTGTGCAAGATTATAAAAAGCTTTCTGATTCAGAGGTGAGGAAAAAATTATATACTACAGTTGTATTTTTCTAATATTAATATTTTTGTTATCACTCACTGTAATTACTTCTTTGTCATTCCTTTGTTAATTCATACATGTAATAACATCCCAGATGAGGGAAGGATTGAGGTCTTATTTAAAATTGGATACAGATATTTCTGATACAGATTTTTTTGCATGCTAGTAATTATTTATTATTACATTGAAGAGGATTTGAAACAAAATTACACTGAAGGGTGAAATTATGGCCACAGTAACAATCAATTTGAAACAGTTAGACACGAATGTGCAGTTTAACAATGCTTTGAAAATATTGTTCTGGGAATTCTCCTCATTCCCAAATGGCAAGAAATAAATAGCTGTTGGAAAGGTGAACAGAGTGAGCATGGCATACAGTCGGGGACCTTAAAAGACACATTCCTAGACTCCTTCTGCACCTTGCTGTATAGCAGATAGATGTTCTCCAGACAATTCATTTACTCTCTTTTTAATGAAACTTTCTGATTTTATTCCATAAAAATTCATTTATTCTTTATCCTAATTTACTATTCGGGAATTGTAAGTCATAATAACATTTACTTCAAATGTTTGCTATATTGCTACATATACAAAATAATAGTGGATGGCATATGGGATGTACTCAATAAATGTTAGCTCTTATTTTCATAATTGTTATTTATGGATGAAACCACTGGCTACTGAAAAAATAAAAACAAACAAATGGAAAATGATTATACCTAATGACAATTTAATAAATCTTCAAGTGCAAAACCACTGTAATAAAATACATTGTTATACCAAAAATTATGAAACAATGTAAAATAATCTCATCAACAGTAGAAAATGGGAATGAAAGTTACTGTAATTCACCTGTTAACTGGCAAAGTTTGAAGTTAGCAGTTTTGTTGATAGGACACTAAATAGATACAAATTTTAAAATATTCTTTAATTTTAGTGTTTCTACCCTTAGATTTTGACTAATTATATAATCAAAAATACAAGTCAAAGTGATAAACATTTATTAATTAGTTTCCTAAGACTACTATAGCAAATTACCATGAAGTGGAAGATTTACACAACAAAAAATTGCTGTCTCACAGATAAGGAGGCCAAATGTACTGAGAGGCAACCGAAACTGTTTCTGAAGACTGAGGCAAAAATCTGTTCAAGATACTCTGCTAGCGTCTGGTGGCTTGTGGGCAAACTTTGGTGTTCTTGTCTTGCACACATAGGGCCTGATCTTTGCCTCAATTTTCACACGGTATTTTCCCTGTGTCCAAGTTTCCCCTTTCTTAAGATTACCAGTCATATTGATTTGGGGGCCTTCTGGTATGACCTTTTCTTAACCAGTTATGTCATATTGTGTTCTAATGTACTGGGGATTTTAGCACATGTGTTTTGAGGAATGCAATTCAACTTATAACATATAAAAATTATCTATAATTGAAGATGGGATGCTACATATATGTCCAGCAGTAAGGGAATAATTAGATGAATTTATAATATTATGCAGCCACTAAAATTCACTTTTTAAAAATTTAGTCTATGACATGAGCCAGATATAATGTTGATTATAAAATTAGACCATTTATCTGAATAATACAACATAAACTCTACATAAAATTCTGGAAGGCAAAACTGTATACCAAAATCTTCACAGCTTATATGCCTGGATGATAAGATCTGAGACTTTAGGGTTTGTATTTACACTTTGCTATAATAAGAGAATTTATACTTAGAAATGTATTTCTGTTCAGGGTTTCACTTATAATAGGACTATAGGGAAACCAAATAGGAGAGAGACACTCAGTGGGTGGGGGGGCGGGGGGAGGGGAGGATAAGGGCACAGAATGGAATAGAAAAGAACACAAGGGACCATGGAGATGGATCACGGGTGAATTGGTGGTGGGCTACCCAAGGGGAATACAAAATGTA
This sequence comes from Scalopus aquaticus, assembly GCA_004024925.1. Lineage (NCBI taxonomy): Eukaryota > Metazoa > Chordata > Mammalia > Eulipotyphla > Talpidae > Scalopus > Scalopus aquaticus. The sequence goes on from PVIJ01014584.1 coordinate 9,909, forward strand.
AAAGACATAAATAACAATAAAAATATATATTATAAAAATAAAAAAAAATAGATTTCTATTCAGACTTCTAAAAATATTTTGTTACTCTGTGTCCCAGACTTTGGTGATTCCCTGCTTCTGTTTTGAATTGTTACATTCATCTATTTCATTATCCCTAGGTGATTCTAGAAAATCTTCCCATCAAATATGCTAAAATGATAGAGGCATACAACAAAAGAATTCAAAATAATTTTGTTTCCTTCCTCCTAATGACTTCTAAGTTGGCTGACTTGAGAAAGGAATACCAACTACCTCTCTCAGAAATTGGTAAGATTGTGAATGCACATAAGTAGAATGTGAAGTCTATTAAGGAAAATAAATATAAATGTTTTGAGATAAAACTAAACTTCAGAAAATAAGGACAGAACTATTGCAGAAGAATATACTGGAAAAATTAATCCGTTAGATCTATCTATAAAAATTTTATATTGGAAAATCCTATAGAATTCAGAATTAGCTAAGTAACTATGGATTTGATCTGGCACTAACTGCTCAAAATACTTTCATATTTTCTAGTGTTATTATGAACTAACAGACCATTTATTTTAGAATTTTTCTTTTCCCTTTTGATTCCATTTGTCATTTAGTAGGTATGGCACTCTTAATTAGTTAAATTTTAATCTGAATAACTTTGGATATACAAGAAATGGAATTTGGCATATTTATTAAGGGTCATCAGTATGTTGTACTTCCTTGAGTATAATTGATGACAACAAAGAAGTTGAGGCATAGCCCATGTCTTTGAAGAAAAGAAAGAATACAAATGAAAAAGAAAATAACAAAAGTAAGGGAAAATTCAGTAATCTCTGCCAGATAAAGTAAAAACATTGGAAGCTGAAAATATACCTAGTGCCCCAAGATGGAAAGACATAAATAACAATAAAAATATATATTATAAAAATAAAAATAAAAAAAAAAGAAATACATTTCTATTCAGACTTCCTCTGAAGGAGAGCTAAGCGGTACTGGGAAATGATAGAATTCTGTTTTCCCTTACTTCCATAAGAAGAAAGAAGAAAACGTGGAGCAGTAATAAGTACTTTGGTTAATGCATATTTCTGGACAGAAAGAAACACAAGTGAAAGAAAGAGCAGACAGAAGGATAGACAGAGGCAGGCACAGAGAAATGTGTGTAGGAAAAGAAGAGAGAGAGAGACAGAGACAGAGAGACAGAGAGAGAGAATATATCAGGGAGGGACAAATAGAGACAGTGAAACAAATATAGTAGACACAGGCACAGAAGACAGAGAGAGATGAGCTGAGAGAGGATTAGGAAAAATAGAGATAGAAACAAACACATGGCCAAAAAGACAGGAGAGAGACAGATACACAGGAAGAGAGCAATTAACAGAGAAGGAGAGTAAAGCAGAAAAGAGACGGCAATACAGAGAAAGCACAGACATCAAGAGGGAGAGAGCAACACAAGAGGCAGTCATTTCAAGAGAAACAAGACATAACAGAAAGAAGTGAGAGAACAAGAGGAAAGCATTGCGGAAGTATATTGAGAGAACCATTTTAGTAGAATATGACAATTACTCCTTCTCCCAAAATTCACCACTCAGGTCTAGGGTGACATGAATGAGAGCTCTAAGAGCTAGAAATGTTTCTGTTATTTTTCCTTCCTAATGAGTGAAATAGTTTTTTTTTTTCTGTTGGAATATGAATTAACAGCGTTAACAAAAAAAAATGAGCAATTTTAAACCTGTTATGAGATAGTTTTCAGCTTTTGTAGCTCCATAGATCTTGAGAGGAATTAACTGATATTGAAACACATTTTAAAAAGCAGGGAAATTAATTTGGTATTTGACTGGAGATCTTCATATTCACTGGTGTTCAATGAAGCAGGTTCTCTACTTTGTAAATGGCGTCTATCTAATTTGGTGGAAAGACTTGGAGTTGCCTAATTGGACCAATTGATTACTCCACATAATAGAGTAAAATAACTAACATGTCAAAATGTGTTTAGTTTAGGAAGAAAGACTTCTCAATATGATAACTTTTGATATTAAATATTTCCCTTTAAACATTTCAATAACTTGTCTAGGAATAAAGGTATAAGCAAATATATTTGTTTAAAATAATTTATGCTTATGGGGAAACAGCTTTCAAATAATTTCTTATTTGATTTTCCAAATTATTTTTTATTAGACTTTTCAGGTGAAGAATGTGAAGGCTCTGAACTGGTCTCTCATTTAATGCCTGGGATTGAAAGCAGAACTGCTGTTTCTCCTTTTGCGTGTTTGTCCAAAATAACTGACCAAGATTTATTTGATATTAATAAACTAAGTGATGTAAGTGAATTTTGATATGAAACTTTTCTTTTATCCTGTTTATTCACTTAAGAGAAATCGTTTTTACATGATTATAGTATTAACTAAGTGTTCCGTGAAACAAAACCATGTTACCTTTGATCCACAGTAGTATTAATTTTCAGTGAAGTAGAAAAACAAATCTTTAAAAATATGTGAATAGTTTATAATAGACAGATTGAATTAGATAAGGAAAAGAATGATAGCTTTTCAACTAACCTTTATGCATGAATCATGTCTTATTTTATGAATCATTGTATTGTAGGCCTTTGCCTACAAAACCAAAAATCAGCAACTCTATCATCTGCTGGAAATGCCTCATCTTGGGGGTCATCTCAAAACCATTAAGTTTAGAATGAACAGTAATGTGTTGTAAACTCTGCTGTAAACCATTTGAGAACAGTTTGTATTTCCCCCCCTTTTTCTCTCTAATAGTGGTGTGCGGTAGACTAAAAGGAGACAACCACATGACTAAGGATGGAATTAGACTTTTAGTGGTGAACTTAACGTAGTATATACAGATATTGATTTATAATGATGCATACATGTAGTTCATCCAATGTCATAATGCAGTATTATTTAGAGAAAAATAAAAGATGCTCAATAAATATATATTCAAAACTTTAATTTCTAAAACTAGAATATGAATCACTTTGTTTACTGCCTCATGCTTAGGAGTAGTGAGACTGACCCCTGGCAGTTTATCCACGACATGTTGATGGGAAATAAATTCTAATGTTTGTGATTATATTATTGCCAAAATCAGGTCATTGTATTCATAAAGGCAGTTTAAGGGAAAAAAGAAAGATGTTTATCGAAATGGAAAGGGCAAGCACTGTACATTATGTATAGCTGTTGACATATGTTTGTAAACTCAAAAATAGTTTTTCAGGAAAAAATTATTTCAGAAAATCATTCTAGGTTATAAAAGTGACAATTCAGAATTTAAGTTAACTAGAAATATTTCTGTGATTTCAAAAATAGTTTTAATGTTTTTAGTTTGTTTTTTTTACTGATTTTTTTTGGTCATTTATATTAAAGACAGAAGAAATTTAATGTAATTTTTGAATATTTGACTGTACTTCTCTAACATATATTAGGTTATTTTTTTGACTAGCTAGATGTAGATGTAATAAGGCATAATAATCAAATTTTATGATGCATTAAGGCATAGCTCAATAGTAAAATGCTAACAATCTAAAATCTCTGCATATCCTCAGATTATGTTACGAACAATTGATGTGCATGTAAGCAACATTCCTTTATTTCGCTTTAATAAATATGATAGTATTGGAAGAAAATATCCATTGAATGCATACCTACTGGACTTCTACAGACATGGTTCCTTATATGCACTGACTGGCAGTAATCGGTATGGATTTTCGCTGTGATATATGTATTTTTTTTTAATATATATTTTTATTGTTATTTATGTCTTTTACATTTTGTATTCCCCTTGGGTAGCCCACCACCAATTCACCCGTGATCCATCTCCATGGTCCCTTGTGTTCTTTTCTATTCCATTTTGTGCGCTTTTCCTTCCCTCCCTCTGCCCCCCCCCCCCCCGCTGATTGTCTCTCTCCTATTTGGTTTCCTTATAGTCCTGTTATAAGTGAAACCATTCGATATTTTTCTCTTTCTTTATGGCTTATTTCACTGAGTATGATCCCCTCTAATTCCATCCATGTCGCTGCAAATTGCATGTGTTTATCTTCTTTCCATGATGAATAGTATTCCATTGTGTATATGTATGTATTTTAATATATGTGTGTTTCCATAATGAATGTTTGTTGTGGCATTATGATTTATGAGTAATATTAAGATGCAATAATTTAAGAAGAGTTACTAGGATATAATTTATTTGGAACTATTTTATATACTTTTTTATAATTATTGAGATATTCACGTAATACAAAATTAACTATTTTGCTGTGAACAATTCAGTGACATTTGCTACATTCATAGTGTGTTACCATCACCGTCTAACTAGCTACTAAATATTTTCATTAACCTAAAGGAAAAGTCTATAGCCATTAAACAGTAACTCCCATTCCTTTCTTCCTCATCTTCTAGAAACTGCCACTCTGTTACCTGTTTCTTTTTTATTAAATTTTATTTATTTATTTTCGCATTGAAGAACTGGGATGCAGGTCTAAGGGGTCAAGAGGGGGGAGGTGAGAGGATTCATCAGAGACAGTGGGGAGCAGAATAGGCAGGTCTAGTGAAATACACTGCTGAGGGGAGCAGCAGGCGAGACAGGAGAGGTCTGCTGCGCCATGTGGATTAGCTCCCTCGCAGGTGATCCAACTGAGGCCATAGTGGTGATAGCACTGAGACTTAATAATCCCTGGGCCACCAGGGAGGCCCTCTTTTGTATTTTACAGCAACTGAATAATTTTACATTGCAAACAGAAATGTTTGAGGGTTCCAATTCTTCTACAACATCACCACCGTACTCATTTTCCTTTTAAAAAATTACTATAGCCATTCTTGTGGGTGTTAAGTGAGCTATATCTATATGACCTGTATCTCATTGTGGTTTTGATTTGTTTTTTCCTGAACACTAATATTGAGCATCTTTTTATGTCATAAAAAATATATGCATACTTTGGAGAAAAGTTCATTTAAGTCCTTTGCCCATTTTTTAATTGTCCTATTTTTCTTTTTTGTTGTTGAGTTGTATATGTTACTTATATAGTGTGGATTCTAGGCCTTTATCAGATATAATATTTGCAAATATTTTGTACTATCCTGTAAGTTAGTTTATAATTTTCTCTATAATATCTTTCGATTCACAAAATTTATTAATTTTGATATCCAGCATCTATTTTTTTTTCTTTTGTTGTTCATGCTTTTGGTGTCATGTACAAGAAATCATTTCCAAATTCAAGGTCATGAACATTTATCCCTATATTTTCTTTTTTTTTTCCTTAAAGTGTTATAGTTTTAGCTCTTATATTTAGGCCATTGATCCATTTTGAATAAATTTCAGTATAGGGTGTGAGAAGGGTTCATTTGCACTCAATTGACACAGATATATAGTCATCCCAGCACCATTTGTTGAATTCTTTCTCCACTGAATGATCTTGGCATCTAGCCAAATATCAATTGCTCGTAGGTATTTGAGTTCATTTGTGAATTCTCAGTTCTGTTCCATTAGTCTGTGTATCTATTCTTATGTCAGCACAACATTGTTTTGATCACTATGTCTCTTGAAACATGTGGCTCTTCCAACTTTGGTTTCTGTAGTCAGTGCTGTTTTGGCTATTCAAAGTCCTTTGCAATTTTATAATAATATGATTATATTTTATACTTCTGCAAAAAAAAAAGGCTGTCAGCATTTTGACAGTTATTTTGATGAATTTCTGGATCACTTTGGGTTGTATTTCCCTCTTAACAATATACAGTCTTTCAATTCATGAACATTGGATATCTTCCTATTTTTTAAGTTTTTATGATTTGTTTCAGCAATATTAAAGTTTTCAGGGTACAAACTTTTTTCTTCTTGGCTACATTTTTTCCTAGGCATTTTATCCTTATGGATAAATAGGAATTAAATTGGAATTTTTCTTAATATCCTTTTTAGAAACTACCATGTTTATGTACAGAAATATGACATTTTTAGTGTTGGCCCTGTACTATACAACTTAGCTAAATTTACTTCTTAACTGTAATAAAACATTGTGGATTCTTCAGGATTTCCTACATGTGGAATCATATCACCTATAAAGTTTCATTTCTTCCTTTCCAATTTGCATGCCTTTTCCCCCTCATCTTACCTAATTTCTTTGGCAAGTATTTTCAGTAAAATAGTGAATAGCAATGATGAAAGCAGACATTCTTGTTTTTTTCTAGTCATAGCAAAATTTTCCGTCTTTTATCATCATGATATTAGTTGTTAGTTTTTCATAAATGTCCTTTATCATGTTGAGGAAGTTCCTTAGTATTCTAGTTTGGTAAGTGCTTTTATCATGAAAAGACATTCTTCAAATAATTATTCTGAGTTAAATGAGGCAATGTGACTTTTCCTTCTCCATTATTATGATATATTACATTGATTGATTTTCTTATGTGGAATCAGCCATGCATTCCTGGGAATAATCCCACTAAATCATAGGGTATAATAAGCTGTTGGACTACCATTGATGGCATTTTGTTGAGGATTTTTGTATTTCTATTCATAATGGATATTTTACTGTGGTTTTCTTGTGATATGTTAGTCTGACTTTGGTATCAGAGTAAGAGAGCCTTATAGAATGAGTTAGGGAATATTTTCCTTCTATGTTTTGAGAGAGTTTGGAAAAGACTGGTGTTAATTTTTTAAATGTTTGGTGGAACTCACCAGTGTAGTCAGGTGGTTGGTCTAGAATTTTCTTGTTGAGAAGTTTTTGGTAACGGATACAATTTCTTTAATTGTTATGGTTTATTAGATTCACTAGCTTTTGAGCCAGTTTTAGTAATTTGTGTATTTGATATAGATCATATAACTTTTTTGGTGTACAAGTATTCCTAGTATGCTAGTATATATTTTTTATTTCTGTGGCATTGGCAGTGATGTACCCACATTAATTTTTTATTATATTTAGTCACATCTCTGTTTTTATTAGTTGAACTAAAGGTTTGTCAATTTTATTGTTTCTCACCCAAGATAGAACTTTTGTTTTACTAATTCTCTCCATTGATTTTCTGTTTTCCATCTCATTTATCACCGTGCTAATATAGTTTTATTTCTTCCTTCTGCTAACTTAAGTTTTAGGTCACTCCTCTTTTCCTAGTTCATAAGATAAAAATTAGATTGCTGATTTGAGATCTTTAAACTTTTTAAAATAGTAACTAACTGGCATTAATTTCTAATCATTTTCTTGATTAAAAATTAAACCTTTGACTATTTACAGAGTTCTGAACAATTGACTTGAAGTCTTTGCTTAATTTTTTTTTTTTTGGTTGTTCCCATGGAAGGATATACCCCTATCCTTAGAATCACAGCTGCTAATTCTACCATTTTTAGTGACATCACTCATTTTTGGCACTATTTAATAGAGGGAAATATTTAACTTTGGTGATAATTGCTGCTATGAAAGAGCATAAAGTCCTATTTTTTTAGTCAAATAATTAACCTTCTTACTAGTTTAGTCAATTTAGGACTAAATGACAATTGTAAAATGCTGAATTCACAGGGCATGGACACTCTTTTGTAATCTTTATATCTGGTTTTATTTTGCTTCTGGTAAGGTCAGCAATACAGTGGTAATTTATTATTATCTTAAATGTTATTTTGTTTCTCCCCCCACAGTTTACATATGGGAGATGCCTTTAATTCAATCAAAGACTTTACATTTGTTCTTCAGTCCATCAGGTATAGTAACTATTTCTTGTATTTGAACCAACAGCAAGCACCTCATTGTGCACAAATAACAACATTAATTAGGCATTTAATCTTTTACAGGGTTTCCTTAAGAGAATTAGGTAAAAGAGAAGACAGGAATGTTATGGAAGCATTTAAACAACTAAGTGAAAATTTCAGGAAGAAACTATCGGCATGTTAAACATCACCCCAGTACTGTGCTCCTTAAAAGGAGAGCTGGTCAAGAAATACACACCTACCTTTTTGTGTTTCAGGAAATGGCTTCTTGCAAAGAATGCTTTCTTTGTGACTTATTTAAGACTTGATGATGCCCTTGTCTACCTATGAAAATGCTCAGCATCATGCCCTCCCAATTCCTATTTTCTTGTCTTGCAAATGATTAGCTGTTCTGATTCCCCTTCCTCACCAGTCTGGACAAAATACCTGCTAACTTGACTTGACAAAACTCTAGTCAGGATTCTCCCTTCCCCACAAATATCCCCCCCAGTTCTGAGACTCATACTGAAAATTGCTTGGAGGCATCCTCAGATCCACTATCAGATCAGCTGTGACTGGGAATGTTAACCAAAAACATTGTGTGATCAATTGTACAGTACACCAACATCCACCCACCTCCACACCTGATTCTTTCAAGCCTGTTTACTCATCTCTAAAAATCAAGTATCCTTTTGTCACTGACCATTGAGATTGTTGTACATTTCATGGTTAAATTGTTATTTCTATTGTATTGGGTCCTGGCCATCCTTCTTTCCCTGTTGCAACAGACCTCTCCACTCATTGTAGTGGCGTCTCCTTATCTAAGCCCGTATTTATTTTTTAATTGATTTTCATGCTGTGCCAAAGAAATGAAATATATTAACTAGCTGAAGCATAGATTTTACCATTTATTGAAACGTGTCACAACTTATAAAAATATGTCCTAGTGAGGAAAGTTTTATTTAAATATCTAAATTCTCAACAGGAATAGTAACATTTTTATTGTAAGAATATTAGCTGGTATAATAACTTTCCTAAATGTCTCAAACAATTACAACTTTTGGTTTATAATGTTGTGAATTTTTTAAAGAATCAAATTAAACCCAATTTAAAATAATATTCCATTACCTATTATACGTCATAGCAGTAGGTTGAATTCTTGAAAGTAATTTGAAAAGTCTAATTATTCTTAAGTATTTCATGTTGTGCCTAATCACTGAATAATACAAGTCTTGTATCATTCTTTCAATTCTGAGTACCTTTTCATTTCTCCTGAGACCAGTAGAAACAAATAAAAGTCTGGGTTACAGGTTACTGAAAATTATTTTGTGTGGTATAAAGAACTTCTATCAGCTTCATTAATTCTTCTAGATTTATTGTGTGTATGTGTCTTCATTTTCCTTGCCTGACTTTATTTACCACTGCCTTCCTATGATCTCAGTTTTTGAGTTTCCTTTTGCTTGTATTCGGAGGTCTCTATTGTGGACTCAGTGAACACTTTCTTTGCTTTAATTCTTGGTTAGATTGGTGCATCAATGTGGATTTGTTCCCAAATCAGACCTCAGTGAGTAATTTTGCTTTGTAGTACTTAACTGAATCTTAAGACACATATTATGGGACCAGGCTCTACTGATGACACAAAGCATATAATGACTTCCAAAAGACTTGATGTTGATGTTAAGGAGTGAAGATATTAATGGATGAGAAATTACTTTTCTCACATTTCATGGGCAGGTGATTGGTTAGGCACTAACATGCACATACAAACTAGCTAGAGATAAATTGTCTTTAATAGTGCAGTTACTGAATGTGCACATCCACACACGCGCGCGTGCACATACACAGACACACACACACACACACACACGCGCGCGCGCCTATTTTTCTATCCAAGTCTCCTATACATCAAAGTCTGACAAGCATATATCTGACTGCATTTTGCTGTTTTGTATCTTTATTTAACAGGCAGCTGTAGATACCCACGTTAGCTTTATTGCATTTGTACAATTTAAAACCCCTCTAAGAGGCATGGCCACAAGGTGTGCTTTCCTGGGTCTTCCCAAGCATGCTAAGGACAGCTAGCTGTAAGCAGACTCTTAGAGGAAATTGGTGTTTCATTTAAATAAAATACATTACAAAACCATTTTTTGTTATTGTCATATACAATTTAATGAATTTCTGATTACATAATAAATGAAAATCCACTCATACTTTTATTTATAATTTTTTTGGCTTAGAATTATTTTAAAGATAAGAGAAAAATCATGATTCTATCATTTTGCTCCAATGCAACTAAGAATGCAAATTTATCACAAAATCTCCATTTGGTGAAGTCTGTGAAATCTATAAAGCAGACTGCACAGTCCTGCAACTATTTCTCTTGGTTTAGTAGTCATCAGCGTCCCCAGCACAGATGGCAAGCAGAGCTTTTTCATAATGTCCTGAAGCAAAATTCTGAAAAGAAAAAAAAATGCAATGTATTTGAAATAAATGTCATAGTGTTTCTAAAAAAGAAGCGTAGTTCATCTGAACTACAGTATGAAATACCCATGTGCGTTTTAGAATTATTTACTTTTTTCATCTAAAGATTTAATAAATCCTGAGAACTGTTCCAGTGGAAGTTATTGAAAAATAATACCATTGTTATAGTCAATAGAATGGGATTTATATAAAGTTGATCGAATCCTACTGTATATTTATAAGAATAATCTTCAGTAGAATTAAATTTTCTCCTCAACTTTAAAAAGAGCTGTTCTTATATTATTATTATAAATCAGCACATAGTCTAGAGGGCAAATTGACATTCACCTCAAAAGTTTTAAAAGTGACTATACTCAATGCAGTGATTCTACTTCAAGAAATAGAGCCTAATAATTATCAATTAATGAGGAGCACATATATTCTCAAAAATATATATCATAATATATGTAATAGTAAAAAGGTAAAGTATAATATATAAATAGGTGGTTTATATCATATATAAATAGAGCAGTTTATGCACTTTTTATCACTTATACAATGAGCTTACATGATTTAATAAAAACATTCCTTTAAGTTGTAAACATATTAATGTTTAGATATATTTTAATAGATGGACAGCAATTACAACAAACTTTATTATCTGTGCTAGAGAATTAGAGCAATTTTTATTTCATGATCTTTCATGGCTTTTAAGTTTTCAAAACAAAGATAGTAATAAATGGAATTATAAAATCTGTATTTGTTAACAATGAACTGTCATTTAATGTTCTGTTACATAAAGTTATATAATTATAATTAGTGCTTTAAATCCACATAGTAGCATTCATTAATTATATGTAAATATTAAGAGATTTTGAAGTGGCTGTGACTGAGTGTAGTATATCTATTAGATTAGTCATTTAGAAAATGAGTTTTGACATGCATTTTTCAATAAGAAATATTTATCATCACTAAAAGTTAAGGTTTGAAGACAGATACAGGAGAGATTTACCAAAGATGAACAGATAATACTCTTTCAACTCATTCATGTAAAACTACTTTTTGATTATGCAGGAATCTGTAAGATCTTCTGGTCTTTGTGGTCTCTTGGCTTGGTGAATTGCTTCTGGATCCCTCTTTCAATAAACTAGAAAGCTTTCAATAGTAACATCACATTATAATATTATATAAGTTTCAGGTGTGCATCATTGCGTCAACATGTGTATACACTATATTAAGTTTACCACCCTTTTATGAAATTGAAAATTTCAATGGAAAACAATGTGAACAAGTAACAGACTTAGCTTTATGCAAAATATAAGGTAAGGTGTATTCTCAGGTCCTTGTGTTTGATTTCATGCTCTGCTGTTGCCTTCTTGAAATTCTTTACAATTTTTTTTTGAAAAGGGGTCAGCATTTTAATTTTCCTTTAGGTCTCTAAAATTACATCAATGGATCTATATTGTCTGTTATTTCTTTACTAGGTTTTATCAAAAATCCAGAGTAAAGTTTAAAAGTATCAGAATGAAAAAAATTGGTTTGTTTACTTCTGAATAACTGCTTCTTTGCCCTTCAAGGGCTAAAGGGGAAGGGATACATAGAATTTCACATCATTCTCAGCGTTAAATCTCTTTAATTTATCTCTTTTGTGATTTGACTAGCTGACTCACCTTATCTAATGCTAAGAGGGGGCTGCTGAACTGATCTTTGAAACCTCTTCTCACTAGTGTCTATCAAATGTATTTTTCCTTATCCTGAAAATAATTCAGAATTTAACTCATCAGGCACAATCATACAACGAGGGGATGGATGTTTTCTATAATTACCTCAATAATTTTTACTTAAAACACATCAAAGAAGAGTAAGTTCTATCATTGATGAAGGAATTTCCTCCACTGGGATTTGTTGATGCACTAAAGGCTGTCTGTTGTACTGTCTTAGAAGATCCCTGTTAGAATATAAAACCTTTTAGAGTCTAATGTGAAATTATTTAAAGTTTTTGTTTCAGAATCAAAAAGGATAAAATGTGGCTCAAAATAAAGCACTTATAGGAGACTTACTTTGATGTCATGAAACAGGGATTTTCCGTATCTCTCTTTGTATCGCTTTCTTATGGTCATCAGATCTATTTCACTTCTGGCAATTAGAATTCTGATTACTGTTTTATTATGGAAACCAAAGTCCTGAAAAGTACAAAATAGAGAAAACATGAGAAAACCATATGTACTTTAAGGTGAGTCTGCCTAAAATAGACTTATTCTGTAACAATTTGCTCTTTGTCCTACATCCCTCAAACATCAGCATCACCTTTCCCAGAATGCCCAAGTTGGATTCTGAGAGTCGCCTCTGTACCTTCTTTCTTTACTGTGTACACAGTGAAGCACTCTCTTTACTATATCACTTAAATGCCTTATAATCTATATTTCCAGTGTCACAGACTTCATGCTGACCTTGTGGCAATTCTGCCACCTTTTCTAGCCTTGTCAGCTTCCACACTGTCTCCTTTGCACTGTGTTATGAAGTGCGAATCTGATCACATTCTCTTGCCAGGTGGAGTCTTGGAGGGTGGGGAGTGGGAATTCCAATCTTTGTTATAAACCTTGAAATCACTGAGTAAGACAGCAATCACATTTTTATTTTATATTTTTATTCTTAAGTATAAAAATAAGACTTCCCCATACCTGAAATATTTTTGGATTTTAAACTCAAGTATGAAGTTTACAAAAAAGTTAATTGCTGTCTATTAACCTCAGAAAGAATATGCATTATAATTTCGAATTGTTTTTTCAAATGGGGTATTGGTGACATCTGGTGGCCAGTAAGCACAGACCTAATCTTTGCTATATCAATGTTTTAGATATAGACTTACTAACTTTTCATAATTTGAAGTGATTAAAATGAATGATCTAGATACGTTTCTATATTTAAGTTATATATACTTTTCTTAGACTACATTGGAGACAAAAAATGGTATTTCCTATGGTTTGGGAAGGTAAAACAGCTTTTGACCAATATCTTTACATTCGAGATCCTCATCTATAAAATTTTGACTGATTATATTATCCTCCTAACCATTTGTGAGTCCATATTTTTGCATTTACACACAAACATAGTCAACAAGGTGTAGCTTTGTTTATATTATATATATTTTAAACCAAATTGACTTTTTCTATTTGGAAATAGAATAAAAGATTAACAGAGGACTGTGAACATGATCTTTTGTCTGTGTTCTGATGATGTTTAAGTTCTTGTACATAAATGAAAAATACTCTTTATGCAAGATATATAATACATTCTTGACAATTTTAGCGTATTATCTCAGTATGCTGGTTTCTCTGAAGAAGTTGGCCTGTAAAAACTACTTTAAGGATAAAACATTAAAATTTCTGAACTACTGAAATATTTATAATGATTTTCTTTGGGTTTTCAAGGTTTTGACACATGTATAAGGTTATGACATGTATAATCATTACTATCAGATCTTTCCTTTTTCTAATTGTTTCATGCACATTGTGGATAAGGTGTACATTGTTTATGCATTTAAGCATTTGTTTCTTTAAAAGTAAATGTACCAAAGGATGTGTGATTGACTATCCCACTGAACTATGAAAAATATTCTCATCTAATAACAAAAAAAGCTTTAGAGTTTATTGTTTTCTAGCTATCTCTTTTTAAGTATTTTTTAAAATAACTATGTTTAAAAATAACCATTGATATTATTTTGTGTTTTTAAACTTCAGGAGTGTAGCAATTTCTGGCTGAGAGTTTGTTGTTGTGACATTTTCTGTTTGATACCATATGTTATGTATCTGTCTAGTAAGTGTGAGATAGACAGGAGCCTTTGACAATATACAAAAACATTTGGATTTACCAAAGTTTATTCAGATGTTAACAGATTTTAAAGCACATGGTAGATATAGGTGCTAAGGAATCATACCTTTTAAGTACCTCAATTTGATTCAAAAAGGAGATTATTATTTTATTTTATAGGTCTAATTTTCAATGTATAACACATTTTTGTTTGAAAACTTCCTATTTCTTTGAAATGACTATTTTCATATATTAAAAAAAAACAATACTTAAATAATGGAAGCAAAATTAGTCCTTTAAGAAATTAGATATGATTTCTGGAGACATTTAATAAACATATGAGTCATACTTACATGTATTGCACTATACAGTCTATAAGCAAAATAACCTGGTTTGTCTCGAACACAGAGAACTAGGAAAAAAATCAGAAGAAAAGAAATGTTGAAAGTAACAATATATCATTCAGAATTTGGAAAAGAATGAGAAAGTTTTTCTGTTTCAATTCTGGAAGAGTGATTCTTTGTGAGTTCTATATGGAGTGCTTCATTGTAGATTACATTAAAATCTCAGTAATTAGAATAATTGGTAAAACCATAACCTATAGAAAACATAAAGCAACAATATAATGATTCGTTCATGTCTGCATTTACTCTGTTGCTACCAGTTGGAACACTTTTAGCTCCTACTGAAGAAAAATGTGTCCTCTTTATCTGAAAAGTAGAGATTCAAAAAGATCCAGTTCATCATCATTATTAAAGGTTTTTGTTAATGCAGGATCCAGTGTGACATATTCCTGTGCATTTTTTTCTTCTTCCAAATGCTATTTTAAGTCCCTTGTAGACTTATGAATAGAGCTAAGCTCTCTTAAGGAGAAAAGGTGTAGACCACACCACAGCTGTTATGGACCACTATTAGAAGTGTAATTAAAATTGTCACATAGAACAGCCTAGAGCCTAGTCAACTATTGTCTTTGGTGACAATCAGTTGATGATTCTAGACATTCAACAATGACTATTTGAATAAGTAAATAAATTAATAAATGAATAGTAAATACAAAGTTATAACTTCAAGACAAACAAAATTGTCATAACAGTTTTTCTTTATAGTTCAAATGATTATTTCAGATTGTGAGACCATGATTTCATTTTTTAAAATCTTTATTTATAATACTCTGAACTTCATAAGCACTTAGGAGTTCCTCTAGGAAGCAGTAGACAGTCCCTTAAAAATAGGGGCTTTGTTGGTTTTAGTTTCCTTTGGTAGCACCTAAATCAATGACCAGAATAGGAAATAGTCAACACATGTTTGTTCATTGAGTGAATGAATCAGAAAAGTATCTCCTGATACTTTTTTTTGTTGATTTTTATTTTATTATTTTTAAAGGCTTATATTCTCCCTGCCCCCCCCCCCACGGTATTTCTGATGTCCTTTATTTTCTTCTCTCATATACACTGCTTTGTTGGTAAGAGCAGTATATAGTGAAAAGAGTGATCTTGAGGTTCAGATAATATGGATCTTAGTATAACCTGGTTACTAAATAACTGATAGACTTTGGAGTCTTGTTTGTAAAATGAAGCGTTTCGATGTGACATGATTATTAAATTATATTGAGAATTGTCAAAATACATGTAGCTTTTTCTTAGAAAATTATACAGGTATTCAATCATATCACTATTTTAGGGATTTCACGGAATACTAGATTAAAAATCTTCTATGAGATAAAATATAATGGTAGATTTTTCTATACCATTTTAGGAGTGGAAAATAACAATATTCATTTATCCAACAAGTATTTAAGTGATTACTTGACATGTTCCTACTAGGGGAATATTCTACAATGACACTTCATTTGTAGTCCCTGAAATGTTTGTTGAAGGATACCTTCCCCTACTTTGGAAGAAGCAGGACATATGCTTCCCTCACAATAGTCTGCAGAGATCAATATTAAGCACAGTTTGGTAATTCTCTTTTATGTTAACATTTAGCTTTAAAGGCAAATTTATTAGAGGTGATGACAAAAGAACTTCTCCTCCTGGAAAAAAGGAAGCCACACTATTAGCACTTCTTGTTCTTGAACAGGGAATGGAAGCCAGTAGATATAAAATAAATTTAATAGGTTGAGATCCCAATTACCTGCGAGAAAACCTCAGAGATGTCGATGTTTCCTAGTATAAATTCTGAATCAGCTATTGGGGCAGGGTGTTAGTACATTAAAGTTGTCAGGTTGCCAATTTAGTGAATTGTTTCTGTAGTTGATGTACGTTCCTCTAGAATTAAGATTGCTTCTAAATAATTAAATTCAGGGGAAAGGGACTCGATCAAGAACTTGCTCATGCATCTTTAACTCAATCAGAGTCAGTCAACATTAACTATGGCATAAAAGGTCTACTGTGCACCAAGTACATTATTACTTACCAATTGCAACTAGAAGCTCTTGAAAGTATCCATCATAACATTCATTTATGGCATCTACAATGTCTTGCCCAGAAATACTTTGAAATTCCTGGAAAACTTTGACAAAGTGACATAATTAAGATTTTATATTTTAAAGTTGAAATACAAGTATTGTTTAGATTATAGACATAGTGAAGGTAAGTAAAGCCTAAGAGTGGAGGTTGAGTTGGAGTAGGCCATCTTCTTAAAAATTTAACAAACTTTTGTGTCTTATATATGTGAATCAAGCAAAAAATGTTTTTCATTTTTTAAATAAGGGAAATACAAATGTCCAACAATTTAGGAAAGTCAGATAAAGTGGGAACTGATAGGAAACCAAGGAGGCAGCCTGGCATACGTAAATCATGATGTCGACAATGGAGACCTTGACTCACTAGGGTGAAACTACATTCTTCTCATGACAACATATAATAGACTTCACTGGCAATAGCTAAAATACTTAAGTTCTTAGCTTTTTAAACAGAGACAGCTTTTTAAAAAGGTCCATTTAGAGGTTATATAATTCAGTTATTGGAAAAAATAAAGTTA
Source organism: Scalopus aquaticus (assembly GCA_004024925.1). Taxonomy (NCBI): domain Eukaryota; kingdom Metazoa; phylum Chordata; class Mammalia; order Eulipotyphla; family Talpidae; genus Scalopus; species Scalopus aquaticus. Next base: position 26,850 of record PVIJ01014584.1, read on the forward strand.
TGAGGAAACTTTGTTTCTTAGTGATGTCATTGGTTGAGGTACGTCTGTATAAACACAATTCAAAATAAGTACCTTTATGATCATTCCATTTCTCTGCAACATTTCTCCCCTCCCCCACCCCAACTCCCAGATAACTACTTGCTTTTTGTTATGTTATCATCAAAAAAGACCTGATGACTAATTACCCAACCACAGCTGTTGGTAGCTCTTGTTACACAGGATCATCTGTAGCATGGTCTTGTGTTCTCCAGTCTTTTGCTGACAGGCTTCCCACAGGACCTGAAACATCACACAGGGAGGAAGTAGCACCATAACCACCCCAACCCATTTTTACAAAGGATCTTCAGAGTCAGTGAGAGAGTTGGTTCTAGTTACCATCGCATCCTGAGCAGCCATAGCAGGATCTGCGTATCCCTCCTCTCTGGTTCCCTGGAAAATAGACACAGGTTCCCTTTTAATGTTCCCAACTGACAACCCGTTTTGGATTATTGGCACAAAAATCTCTGAACCTCTCACTAAGCACACTGATTCCTGAAAAATTCTATCATTATTCAGAGTAAGATAGTCTATATTCCTTGAATACTTATGAAATATATGTCTCATAAAATGTGGGTTCTTTCTGCTTTGTTTACTCTTTGCCCCAGTGGTTATCATTCAAAGATGGCAAAAGGTTTTTCATTTTCCAACTCTTGTGCTGCAGGAGAAGAAGGCTCAGCTGGTGCAGATCCTTGATTGCTGAGGAATATAAGACAAGAGAGCTAAAGTGATAGAAAAAGAGAAGGGACGCAAGTGATCAGTTTATTTATCCTTCCCCTTTAAGTCAAGATCTGGAAGTTTCTGTTTTTGTTTTAATATTAAGAGAACAATGATAATATAGTGGCTTCTGTGCTTTTCCCCTTTAAGGAATCTAAATATGACCAAATTGCTATGAACTCAGTGGTATGGCAGGGCTGGTCAGAGTAATGCCCTGAATAGTCTAACTCCATTGAAATACCTTGATTCCCTAAGTAGCATCAAAGGGACCCAAACATTATTATCTGTTTCTGATGAAGGAACCTGTATGCTGGATTAGATACTGGAAGGGGAGCTTCACAGATGGAACTGTTTATGACAAAAGGCAGGAACAGACAGTTCAGTAGCCAAGGGCATGGGCAGAATTGTATGGAACACACAGGTAGACATTAGGGGGCTTCTCAGTTACCTTGAGAACAAAGTGAGGCTAAACCAACATGAAAGGTTATGTGGTTCTGATGAAACTTAGTTGAGAAAAAAGATCATAAATCTACATAATCTTCAGTTCAGCAGCTAACACTGAAAAATGTCCATATCCTGGCTGTCTACACTGCATATGTTACATGTTCAGAATCGCCCAGATTGTCATTCCCTGGCCATGATGAGCAAAGATGCAGAAAATATGTTGATGATCTGAAGACCCTTTCACTTCCCTGTTGCTGAGACATCTCATAAACCACACATACACTTCCCCTCTTAGAGGGAGGGAGAAGGGAAGACTAGAAATCTGACAGTTGAGCATTTATCTCAATAAAAATGTAAATGAGACTGAACATGCACTCATGTGGACTGTTCCAAGTGTTGTATGGATTAAATATGCCATGTTAGATTAAATGTTAGTTTTTTTTCCCCTTTGAGTAAAAGTTGGAGGCATAGAAGAAAGATCAGTTAACTCATAGAGAGGCTGCATATTGCTGTGGCTAAGTTTGTAGCCCTATGTTTAATCGTAACTCCAAAGTTGTGTATCAATTAGAGGCAAAATTGACACGAGCCCATTAGATACATTTCTTCTGCTTCACTTCATTTATTTAAAATGTCCAGTGACTATGAAAACACACCACCGTTCTTATTTTTAAAATCGGTGTATGTAAACATGCTTTATGTATATATGAACAAAGAATAGAAGACAACAATTAAAGAGTGAATGTAATTTTACTGAATGGTGGGATTCCCCCCACTTTAGTGAGAGTAAAAGCCAAAGTCCTTACAATGGCTGCAGGATTCAACATAATCTCAATTCCTCTTTGACCTTGTCTTCCACTACCTTCCCTTCACTCATTCAGATGGCCCCAACTAAGCGCCTTGCTCCTCCTTATACTTATCAGACACACTTGTGACTTCCATTTTTCCTCGTTCCTTTGCCTGGAATATCTTCTCACACTATTCATTTGTGGACTCATTCTTTTATTTAACTCTTTGCTCATATCTCATCTACTCAATGAGACCTACCCAGAACATCCTGTGTATTACAACCTACCCACTATGCCCAGCCCAATGATTCCACCTCTTTTACCCTGCTCTATCATATCTTCTATCATCTTATAACATTCTATATAATTTCCTATTTATTAGATTTCTCTTTAATTGTCCCTTACTCTCTGAATGTAGGCTTCTTAAAGACTGGTTCTTTGCTCATTCACAGCTCCCTATTGTCTAGAATCATGTGCGGCACATTGTGGACATACAGTAAATATTCACTGAGTCTATAAATGAATGCAGGAAAGCTAAGGAAATTACTTTTAGACAGCAAAACCTCAAAGATCAGTTGACAGACATGAAATTTTTTTTTGATTATTGAAATTTACTTAGTGACCTCAACCAAATTATGTAGGTAAGTAAACAACTACCTTTCCAAGATTTGTGAGAAATATTTAAGAATTTCCTGCAGTTTTGCATATCTGAAATCTTTTTTTTAAGTTAAAGTTTGGGACATTTAACTTAAAATGGTGCCAATCTGTCTATTTTCCTTTGCAGTAATTGCCCCAAGTACTTTATGCAGTCTGGTGATTTAAAAAAATGTGAATAAGTAATTTGTGATTTAGCTTTTCAACCAAGGCAGACTCAAACTGACTTTGTCATACAAAGAGTCTAAAATCGCAGCATGGTATAAGTAATTGATATAGATGTCAGAAAAATGACATAAGTGAACACAGAGTGTGGGCTGGGAAAGATAAAGATGTGAAAGGAAGAAATTAAGGAATTAAATTTTAGTTAATATTTAGAGCAGATATGTTGACTATAGATGATTACTGAAAGCTTATGGCAATAACATCCCCAGGGGTCTCACTTTACAAGTTGAGAAACTGTCATGTAGAGAATCCTGAAAGGATGATAATGAGTAAGCATCCAATTGAATAGTATTCATTCTTCCTCTTTGTGAAAACATTTATCATCTCCAGCGTGATTTGCACATATTGATTAATTAATCTCTAAATGACTAATTTTTCATTAGTTGACAGATAATTAGAGCTCCTATAAATCTAGTTTAATAAAAGCATTCAGGAAGTGTTGTGAGCCATTTTAATGATTGGCATTAGTTTCAAGAAGAACTTGTTCTGGCTGAATTGTTTCCTTATTGGGTAACCCTTTTGAAAAATATATTATAAAGTAAGAAAAAGATCTTCTCTCCCAAAAAATATGACAATGATTTTCAACACTTTCCCTTTCATGAATACCTTAAGGCTTCTATGCTCCAATTTCATCAGGATCTACTAATACATATAAAGAAGTGTGTCTGAATTTTCATGATGTTAGAAATATGAAAGTCATGGTCAGTTTTCACTCTGACATTGAAGATACAGAGCAAGTTAGAGGAAATAATTTTAACAATTGAAGAAATTTAGAATATTTGCACTGGGAGATAATTGATAAAAGAATGAGTTCACATCCCTTTATTACAGAATAAATCTTTCTAATATAAATCTCAAAAAGAATAAATGAGAAATCATTTATTTATTAATAAATAAGACATACAACTAAATTATCATAGAACCAAGTGGAAAATATATAAAGATATGCACCTTCTTATTTCACACAGAATATCTATGTATGGATGGAAGAATGGATAAATGGACAGACAGATAAACATCCCCATTAGAGGATGGAAGATATTTGGTTATACTGCAGTGCCCTGCAGTTATCTAATTTGAACTCATTAAATCTAAACCTTACAAGACATTATGAAGGAATTCCATTTCCACTTTGTAATCTATTTGGTGGACAGTGGTTAGGATGTGACGGACTTTTTTGATTCTTTATTGCATTTTATTTTTCCAGTCAACTAAATTTACTGATCCAATCCTTAAACCAGGAGTTCTAAACTGAAAAGTCATTAATGTAGCAGTCAGGAGTCAATGGGAATTATTCAAAATTCCTAAAAGTCTAAATTATACATTTTATGAAGCAGTATGAATTATTTCGGAACTTCTGATCTTAACAAGACTATTATGTTTATTAATTTTCTTTGAAATACATCACTTCAGCATATACTTAGGGTGCATCTGATTGATATGAATCAAACAGCTCAAAATGACGAATAGAATTATAGAAAGTAAAGAAATGATAAGATAGGGAAACTTGCTTTTATCTTTGATAAATCAGATTCTCTTAATTTAAGTCAAAAGTGACTCTTGATACTAGTTTCTATTTGCTGTGGTAAATATATTACATGGATAATTTTATTTTATTTTTCTTCCTTCCAGAAGGATGTTAATAGACCAATTTCATGATCTTTTCACATTTTGTTCAGAAATTTTCCTATGACTTGCTACTGTTTTGCAGGAAATACTTTGGTCCAGCATCCTGGCCATCTCTAAACAGACAAATTTTCCCTATTTAGCAGGAGTCTCTTCAGCCAATCTACGTGCTCTTTACATTATCGAGCGCCTTTGCTGAATTAGATTAGATGATAGGCACATTCAAGAATGCATAGAAGACAAAAGGTAATTTTATTGAAATATATCATTATTATCATAATATTACTATGTGATATGTTTTAAGAAATACTAATTGAGCAGAAATAATTACACACTAGTCAGCACAGGAAAATAAAATTACAAATTCTAGTTTTTTTCTGGTTATTGCTAATATATACAAATACTGTTGATAGTGTGTACTGACATTATACTCAGCACCTGGTCAAATTTCATTTAGTAATTCTAATGTTTTTGTGGCTTAATAATTATTTTATTTTCTTTATTTTTTTCTTTTTCTCCTCCAAACCACCTGTGCCCATATCTCACCTGTCTCCCTTCTCCCCTCCATTCTGTCCCCTATTCCCTCTGGTAACTAGAAGACTATCTTCTAGTCTTTTTTTTTTTTTAAAGATTTATTTTATTATTTATACATACAAGCTGGGGTACAGGCCAGAGGCGTGGGGTGGCGAGAGGGTTCACCAGAGACAGAGCGGGGAGCAGAACAGGCAGATCAGAAATACACTGCTGAGGGGAGCAGCGGGCAAGGCAGGAGAGGTCTGCCGCACCATGAGGGATTCTCCCTGGCCGGGCATCGAACTCGTGTTGCCGCTGCTGACAGCTCCACAGCGCAGTGCTTAACCGCTGCGCCACCAGGGAGGCCCTATCTTCTAGTCTTAATTGGAAGTACTGTTCCTTTTGGTAATGCATAGTACTACAGAATTTTTACAGGCAGCACTGAGGCAGGCGCTTGGGTATCTAAAAGATTTAATTTAAATTCTGAATATCTACTTATTAGTTTTTTAGACAAATAGGGAGAAACTAATGCTTTTTGATTCTCTGCTTTCATTCCTGTAGCTCTTATAAGAATGTTTGTATTGTAATATTTTATATTTATTAAATGAGAAATATACTTCTTTCATCACACAATAAAGTAGGAACATAGTAGGATTTCAGAGCAGTTAATATGCCCAACCAGTGCAGTAGTTCTAAAAACTGGAATTACTATTGTAATTTCTAATTGTGATGGTAAATTTTAACTATAATATTTTTAATCTTTCAACTCCCTGAGACTTTATAATTACTTATACATGTAATTACAATCATCTTCATATGGTAGATATTTTTGAGAACCAAGATGGTGTATTATTCATATTTGCCTCAACTCAATCCAAAGTTCTATTATAGTACCATGAATTTATCTGGTATTCAATAAACATCCTTACATAGGATTTACTGTTAGATAGCATTATACAGAATATTATTTTTTATTTTTTAAATGAAATATATGTATTTTAATAGTGCAAAAGTGTATGAATTTTGGAATTTCATACCTGGACCAAGTTCATAAGAGTATCTCTGAAGTGCCCTGAGGTCTCTGAGTAAATAGCCTCTGGAAGGTTACTGTTGTATTCTGGGTAAGAAAACATCCATGTCAAATGTAACATATTACAGAATCACATATCAATGTGCTTGGAATGCATTAATGCTACTTCCCCAGTTGTCAGTGAAAGCACAAGAAATACAATCAATCTGTTGATATTTCTTTTTTTGTTGTTGTTGCTATATTCTACTCAGATTAAGCCAATAAACAGTACACCAGAGAAATATGACACCTAACAGTAACATTGACAGGTCTGTTTTCTTAAAAGATATATTATCTTTACTCCAAAATTGGAAAACAATATTGAGATCATTTCACATTCTCTAATTCTCAAAACCCAGAATTATGCACTAATTCCATAGACTGCTGCTCAGCCCAGTGCTTTTCCCAAAGGTTTTGCCTCATTTTAATATTTATGTGAAGATTCTTCATGCCCCTGGGAAAATCTTGTTTTTGTTCAAATGCAATGGAGATTACTGTCTGGAATTTTCTTTTGACATGTAATGTCACATAATACATGATGAAATGGAACTTAAGAAAATAATCCTTTTTGAAAATGAAAAGATAATCTACCTACTCTTAAAACATATAAAAATCTGATTTTGTGGTAAAGTATAGTGATATGAAATTATGTAAAGTGAAGGAGTTACCCATATGAAGAATTGGGTTAGCTAGCAGGACATTTAGCTTTATTTTGTCTATGTGCCTCTTTATCCAAGGTAACATTTAAAATGCCCTCTGAACTACTGTACTGGGCATTTGATTTTTAATGAAAACATTGACCTCACAGAAACTTGTAATTATAACCCTGAAAAATTTGTTTAACTTGATTGTTTAGGGAGTTGTTTCATTTTTAACAGCCTAGTCATCAATTTTACTTAATGAGTTGATGGTCTTAAGTGAGTCATATTTCAAATAGCAGTATCTTAGAAAATTCTTTAAAACATGAACTGGAATATTTTATGTGTTATTTGGACAATATGAAGTTTATTTATGTATAAAATACATGTACACATATGTATTTCCTTACGCAAACAGTAGGCTTCTTGCATTTGGAAAATTTCTCCACTTGTTCTTGAAGCTAAGATCTCAATTAGGCAGTTCTCTTCAGTGCCTGCTCCCTAGAAATACAAGAGAGAAATATAAAGTTATTAGTAGTGGGATTAACAGCTCACTTTTTGTACAATAAAAGGGTACAACATTGCCAGTGTTCTAAGAGGTGGCAGAGAAATATGTCTGGGGTAAGGATAGGTCCAGTTTCAGTTCTGGTTGTTCTATTACACTGGTCAACATTGAGATCGTTACTGACTTAAAAAGGCCCTAATCTGTAGTATCTTGGTGTGCTGAACATGACTATAACCCTGATAATTTTTTATTAGCTCTTGTTTTGAAGATATTTCATATAATTCATTCTATGTTTCACCATGTAAATTTATCCAGTAGGACTGCAACACCATCCTAAATCAGCCTAGAATGATGTAATATTGCATCACATCGCATAATACCATCATACACACATCATCCAGAGTTGATTGCATCATTTTCTGATGCAATGCAATACTACTGCCAGGCGGCTGCTGAAGTAAGCTGACGTCAGCAGTGCACTAGATAAAGCCCTGTTGGAAAGGTTGAGCATTGAAAATATTTCAGACTTTGTGCGAGACAGTTTAAGCTACTGTTCCATAGAACTGTTATTATTTTATCCATTTAGGCACAATACAGAACAGTAATCCCTCAAAAGTGCATTAATAACGTGAACAATTTCTGTTGTTTTTGTGGGGAAGTGACATTGCCAACCAGAAGAAAAGTATCACTTCTCAAGTGAAGAAGGCTTATCATCTTGACTTCGGATGCAAGGTTGGTGACCAAGACAAGCCTTGGGTCCTGCATGTCTGCTGTGCTCCATGTACAACACAGCTTTCACAGTGGTGAAATGGCAAAAGACCATCAATGCTGTTTGCAGTCCCCATGGTGTGGAGAGAGCCAGGCAACCACATAAAAGACTGTTACTTCTGCCTGGTTCCTCCTCTTTCCAGTGGAATAAAGAAGCCAAAGAAGTTGAGAATAATCTACCCAAACATTCTGTCTGCACTGAGACCAGTTGCCCATGGTGGGGGACTTCCAGCAGAACCACCAGCAGAATATTCTCTTGATTCATCCGATGAGGACAAGGGTGAGCTGACCTGTTCTCCTGGTCCATCAGCGGGCAGTGATCCAGATTTTCACTGTAGTGCATCATCAACCCCACACAGACTAACACAGGAAGAAGTAAAGGACCTGGTTCATGATTTGGACTTATCCAAGAACAAGGCAGAATTGCTAGGATCAAGACTCCAACAATGGAATCTTCTAGAAGAAGGTGTCACAATTACTTTATATCGAAAGCGCCACCAGCAGTTGAAGCCTTTCTTCAGAAAGGGAAGTACTCTGGTATTCTGTTCCGATATTGAGGGCCTCATGAATGCCTTAGAAATCACTCATTACCCACAAGAATGGAGACTATTTCTAGACTCTTTGAAACTGAGTCTTTTTTTTTAATATATATTTTTATTGTTATTTATATCTTTTACATTTTGTAGTCCCCTTGGGTAACCCACCACCAATTCACCCGTGATCCATCTCTGTGGTCCCTTGTGTTCTTTTCTATTCCATTTTGTGCCCTTATCCTCCCCCTCCCCCCACACCCCCAAGTGTCTCTCTCCTATTTGATTTCCCTATAGTCCTGTTATAAGTGAAACCATTCGATATTTTTCTCTTTCTTTCTGGCTTGTGAAACTGAGTCTTAAGGCTGTGCTTTTGTACAATGGAAACTGTCTTCCATCTGTTCTATTCCTGAGCAGCTGTACAAGAGACAAGTGAAAAAATCTAAGAAGTAGTCTATGACTTGATTTTTTACAGGTATTAACTGTAGGCCTATTACTGTTGGCATGCATTTTGTGATGTAAACATCCATTTATTGCGATTACAAAAAAACTAGAGCTAAAATTAGAATTTAACTGTCATGTTTGTGTTGAGCACATACTAATTGATAGGAAATGACTAATTTTATTTCAGTAACATGACTTTTGTAAAAATTTGTTGGCCAGTGTTATTGGCTGTTTTACTCTAATAAAATAATGTTATATGAAACTTTGTCCCCTCATTAGAACAGTATGGGCATTTCTCATAATTTGGAAAAACATATTTTTTTTTAAGATTTATTTATTTATGCATAAAGGACCTGGAGTGCAGACCAGAGGTGGTGTGTGTGTGTGTGAGAGAGAGGATTTACTAGAGAGAGAGTGGGGAGCAGAACAGACGGATTGACTGAAATACACTGCTGAGGGGAGTAGCAGGCGAGGCAGGAGTGGTCTGCTGCGCCATGTGGGAAGTTCCTTGACTAGGGATTGAGAATTTGTGCTGCAGTGGCTACTGATAGCTTCATAGTGCTGAGACTTAACCCCTTGCACCACCAGGGAGGCCCCAGTAAAACATATTTAAATAATGCTCATGACATAGATTCTTTCCATTTTGCTGGAGGAATATCAATTCTTTGGTAAGTTGAAATTAGAATATGTGTCTCCTAAATTCCTATCAATGTTTAAAGACCTCTCCTTGTCTTTTCCTAGATGTGGATTTCTGACCATTTTCCTAAACATTTAGATTAGGCACGTCTTATGATCATATCTGATAGAGATTTTATAGATAACACATCAGGAAAGTTTCAGAAATCCTCACCATTCTGTGAGACATTGGTAAAACATGAATTTCATCTAAACAGCAACATACAACATGATTCTCATAGTTTTAGTCACATAATTTTGCAAGAGATGGGAACTGACATCTATAGTATTCTTTATTAAAGCTATTAAGTTGAAATGCACATGAATTTTATATAGTGCTTCTTCATATCAGCAAATATGGTCAAACAGCCTCTATTTCCCCCACCCTGCCTCTTTCCTCTCACACACTGTTCACAGATTGCTGTAATCTGCTTGCTGGCAGGCATCACGTTGGAAAAATTTCAACAGTTCTGCAGGTGTTTAATATCAGCATTTGGAAAGAAGTAAAAGGCCCTTTGTTCTCTGTCCCTAACCAGCAAAATCTGTAACAAATATGTAGTCAGTTTATTTCATAGAAGTGACCTTCCTACAACAAAATATTTTTCTATTCCCCCAGAAATAAAATGTTGATCTATTTCTGCAGTAGTTTTTATAAAGGACTAATTTAAGGTCACAGGACACCATCTACATTTTCTCTCTGACTTTACTTAATGAGCACAATTTTTACAAATTGAAAGAGGATTATATGATTTGATACATTTTCCCTTAATATATGAATATATATAGGGGTCACACAAACCTGGATAATCCCAGACTCTTATTTACTCTTCCCTTTTCATATTAAGTCTCAGTTCCTGCAATGAAAGGACAGACTGATCCCAGAGCCTGGGTTCTGGAGCACCTCTCTTCCTACAGGGCCATTTCCCCTGACCAAGCATTTCCACTTTTGCAGTCACTCTCCCTCTCTCTCCCTGAGAAGAGAGCAACATCACAGGGAAGTTCCCCCTCTACAGAAAGAACAGGCTGTACTTATTTCAGGTATATATTTGCACCAGAACACTACCTTCATGGCATGCCAGAGTTCGTGAGCATCATATAGTGGGGGCGGGTACATGAGGCCAACCATCACGTCTTTGAAGTGATCCGAAAGCCTCTCCTTCAGGTCACAAGTCAGGTCCTAAGAGGGGAAAAGAAAATGTTTATATCAGTTGCCACATTTGCAAGAAAAATGGGATAATTGCATAAAGTCTTCTTGTAAAATGTCTTTTTCACGTCATTTTGCATAATAGCAGTCTGGTTTTGATTCACACATATATACATGAATCAAGTGACATGATAGCGTTAAGTGTTTGAAAAGGACTGATGAGATCACATCTCTCTATGAGATGTCATCTACACGTGCATTCAAGTCACATAAACACAGAACATTCTCCTTCTAATCCCAGCGCCAGGTCCAGGTTTGATCTCATTGTGAAAATGAAATGAAATGAAATCCTAAATCACTTCAATTGTTAGTTCTTAGTTTTCAAGTGTAGAAATAATCAGTCATTAGTCCTCAAAGAATATGTGCATTTTATTTATTTTTATCATTGTTACATTCTCTTTATTCAGGGAGTTCTTGGTTATATTATGCCAAAAACCTTGCATAAATGAATTATGTACTCTTTGAACTTTCCTTAAATTAATTTTTAAATAACATTAACATTAATACATGTGTAAAAATACCAAAAGTTAAATATTTAAAGAATAAAATAGCACCCCTGATGTGTACTTGGAATACAGGTATAAAAATATGCAATTGACTATTTTCATTTTGACTTAAGTTTTAGTATAGACTGGCTATTTAAAAAATATATATATGCTAAATTTATTTTTTGATGGGTTACAAAGATACATGACAAATATTTATGGTTTACCCTTTACCTAAAATATATACAGTATATTCAGTTTTAAAAAAATATGAATATTTTAGTTCTGATATGGTTCCAGAATAAATTTCAGGGAAAGATACCAATAAAGTATAATAAATTATTGGAATGAAACAAGTCATAATTTAATTTTACTTGGTTCAATCAGGATTGAACTAACTTTCCCATACTGTCAATTTTCTTTTTCAGTAAATAAAAGTATTCATTCACAAGGTGGTAATTGGTCATACAGAGAATCTACTGAATTTTTGCTAGGGTCAATGTAATTCACTTAATGAGCAATTAATAAATGTCTAGAGTTGTGGCTCTTACTCGATGTGTATATAAGATGCATAAGCACGCCTTTGTCATGGAGTTTATAGTCTATTTAATTCTCTCATTATTCACTATATTTCTAAGTTCTTTATCAAAATGGATTTCAGGGCTCTTACCAGCTATAATCTAGGTACTAGGATTATAGCAATGATTAAAAGAGACATGAACATACAATTTTGTGCAGTTTATAGTCTCATGCACACTGGAGCTCGGGTATTTTTTGATGAAAAGATAGCAGTTATTTTACAGGTGTTTATTTCATACTGATTCCCAGACATGGTGGTAGGTAGGTGCTGCAAAAATGCCTCACCGCCACCGCTTTCAAGGAGATTTAAATTCCATATAGAGACAATGTAAGTAAAAATGTGAACTAATATACTTTCTAAGGCTTTCAATATCATTTTTCACAACATCCTAACGAAATACTGCAAAAGGGTTTTAAGAACTCAGATAAGCGATCAGGAAGGATTTTATAGGATTAGGGAAATGGAACGTGTTTGGGCAAGAAAGGCCAAGTACTTTTTTGACAGGCGATGAAGAAGTCATAAGTGATGGCCAATTTTATGTGTCAATTCGGTAAAACCACAGCACTTAGTTGCCCAAACATTATTCCAGATGTTTCTGTCAAGGTATTTTTCTTTAGTAGACATTAACATTTGAATCAGTAGACTATAAGTAAAGCAGACTATTCCTGATAACATGGGAGGGCATTATCCAGTTAATTGAAGTTCTTTATAGAATAAAACTAATCTCCCAAAGAAGACGGAATTGTGCCAGCAAATCAGCTTTGGAACTGAACTGCAACATTTCCCTGAATTTCTAGCCTGTCACCTTCCCTAAGTATTTTAACCTTGCCAGTCTCCACAGACAAATGAACTAAATCCTATCTCAGAAATTAATAATAATTAATAAGTCTGTCTCAGAAACATTTTTTTTGGTGGATGGAGGGGCAGGGAGAGGATGGAGGCGGATGCGCTGAGCATCAGGGTTGGCTCAGAGAATGACGCTTGAGGCACTGGGCGGCTACCCACGCTCCACGAGGAAATCACGCAGTATCTCACGCAACCCCACGGGAACTCTCGGGACCTCGCGGGACCTCACAGGACCTCACGCGACCCAACGGGACCTTGCGCAACCTCGCAGGACCTAGAGCTCCGCAGGGGCCTGAGCGGGTTTCCAGTGCTGAGAAAACTTTGATGCCCCCAGGGCGGAAATCCCTGCGCCTGAGATGGCTCTTGTTTGTGCTTCTCTGGACAAGCCCGTCGAATCCGCTATTGAAAAAGGTAGGTCCCCTGGTAAAGGAGGAGTAAAGAG
>PVIJ01014585.1:0-40024 GCA_004024925.1 Scalopus aquaticus
AATCTCAACTGATTCCAATTGATGGAACTTTCGATAGTAGAAATTTCCAAGGGACTAAACAGACTGTTGGGAGACAAACCAGATTTTTAATAAGTTTTGTTTAATTTTGCTTTGACTTGGTTTTCTTGTTTTGACTAACCAGGATCTGCAGCATTGTTGCATTTTTTTTAAAGCAGGATTAACTTATGTTTGCATTTTCTCTCCCCTTGACACCAACATAGTATTAACAATGGTGGTAGTGATCTTTACTACTTATGGTAGAGTCTATTTTTGCATAATTTCAATTGGGAATTTTGCCGTCTAAACTGAAGAAATTGGAAACGTGTTTCATCATACAGCTTTGACTGGAATTCTTCCAGGAAGTCGAACTTGAACTGAGCCAAGAAGAGGGGGACCTGTTGCTCTGTTTGTGAGGTTCCAGAGACCTCCAAAGGATGTAAGGGAGCTTGCCTCCATTGTCAAGACTTGGACCCGGAAAAGGAAAAAGCCCTGAGAACCTCGAAAAGAGGAAACCCCAGGCGAAGTCTGGTGCGACTGCCTTTTGTTCCTGAAACCTGCACGGACTGAATGTCAAGGGTTCAGTCCTATCCTACATGGAATATTCCAACAAAGCTAGCTAAAATTGCTGTTTTGGTTACTCTGCCCTGTGATATTATGCAAAAATAGGTGAAATGGACTGAAAGTAGGTTGAGTTTGCAAATATTTTGCTGTATTGTTGGATAAAAGTTGGGATCAAGGTGGAGAGAACTTGTTTTTAGATAAGGAATGAAAGAATTTTGTTTGCCACACTGGGCAGCACCTGGAGACTGACTGTTATTTTCTTTTTCGAACTGGAACCCTAAAATATTGTCACCTGAGACTGCACCCCGACATCCACCTATTTGACCATCATCACCATAGAAATGGTGACAAAAATGAAGGGGAAATTGTTGGGGGGAAAAAAGGACGTCTGCAACAAACTCCACAGGAAGGTTTATGGACCCCCACCTCAAGCCACAGAGATCCAAGACCCCTAGGGCTACGAATCCCAGAATTCCATCATCATCCAGAAGAGAGGATTACTGGACACCGAGGGGTGGAGTTAAGCAGACATGTTAGCTATATACCGAGGGCTTTTGACCTTGGGGGTCTCTTGCTTCTCACCGGGCTACAGCGTGCCATTGGGGTTTCCAGCTCTTCGAATCTGGTAGGACGTATTTGGAGATTTATCTCTCTCCCTCACTTTCTCTTTTGTCCCCGAGTTATTCATTTTTTTATTCCCCTTACTTTTGTAAATAAACCCTTTCATTAACCTTTTTGTGAGTGCCTGCAATTGTTCTTATTATAAGTCCTTTTTAAGTGCACGGGTGAGAACCCACAGTCAGGGACCCATTGTATACCAGGGTTGTCCTGTAACAAAATCAATTAAATTAAGGGCACTGAAACAGGCAGCAATCAAGAAAATGAACTAGAGATAATGAAAGAAGCAAGAAGGCTTAAAAACATAGCATAATGGAAGATCAGCAAAGAAGGAATAATATTCATATCACATGAATCCCTAAAGGAGAAAAACAAAGCAACAAATAGTGCAAAATCTAAACCTATAATCCAAAATAAAGTCCTATTTTGTTTTTTTTTAATATATTTTTATTGTTATTTATGTCTTTTACATAAAGACACCAACATAGTAATCCACCACCCTTGGGTAATCCACCACCAATTCACCCGTGATCCATCTCTGTGGTCCCTTGTGTTCTTTTCTACTCCATTTTGTGCCCTTATCCTCCCCCACCGCCCCCCCACCCACTGAGTGTCTCTCTCCTATTTGGTTTCCTTATAGTCCTGTTATAAGTGAAACCATTCGATATTTTTCTCTTTCTTTCTGGCTTATTTCACTGAGTATGATCCCCTCTAATTCTATCCATGTTGATGCAAATTGCATGTGTTTATCTTCTTTGAATGCTGAATAGTATTCCATTGCGTTTATGTACTACATCTTCTTGATCCAGTCATCTATTTTTGGACATCTGGGTTGCTTCCATACCTATTTTGTTTGTATCACTTCCTGAACAGCAGGCCTCCTTCACCTGTGGTTGGTTGATACTTTGACACCTATTTACTAGTCATTATTGTGTTGGAAATAGGGAAAAGTACTTTACTCAACCAAACACAATTTTCTTAATTCCCTATGTATTAATAAACTGTTATGTTTTTCCAAACATACAAACATTTTTAACTATTAGACCTTACTTACGTCTTACAGCTAGACTATCATGGACCCAGCTCAAGCAGTCACAAGTGAATTCTATTTCCCAATAATCTTAAAACAACACAATTGTAGTCATTGCTACTGAATTGGTAAACATATGTTGAGTTTCTACAATGTGGTAGTGATTGAACCAAGTTACAGACTACCCAGTTTCCCTTCAAAGGTTGTTTCTGTGTTATCATACATTGTGTTGATGTTGCCCTTAGTGACTTTTTAGAGCCCTAAAAATGATCTAATCAGAAATTTTAACATCTCATTTTCCAGGCCTTTCCTCCTCTTCATCTACAATAGCTTCCTTTGTAGAAAAATTTTCCCTGCCCTCTCATTACAACTGGTTTTAACAACTAGAGGGACAAAAAAAGATTCTTCTATTTTTCTCTAGTCAACAAAGTTATTCAATCTACAGAGATAATAAAAATAATTCTTCTCTCATGTGGCTGAGTCACAATAATTACACACACACAAACACACACACACACTCCAAAACCTTTGTCTCCAATATCTTTCTCTATTCAGAGTCTCTAAGAGTAATTTTTAAAACCACATTATAATTACATAATAATCAGTCTCTGTTTTAGATGTTCAATCTCTTATCTACTTGAGCAAACTAGCTACTATATAATAAGTGGGAACTAAAACTTGGATACAGGATTCTAACATCTATTCCTTTAGACAAATGTGAGTTTCTATTGAGATTTACATGCAGAAGGGAAGGAGGTGGCTTATGCATTTTTAAAAAGTTAATTTTGCATCTAAAAATAAAACTCAAATCACTCTGGAAATTCTCATCTTAAAGGATAGTCCTGTATTTCCAGCAACAGAGATTTTCTATTGAATGTACTACTATTATCTTAAACTTAGCTTGGTTTTCCATTTTTGAGAATTAACTTCATTTCCTCACTGATTTGTTTCCAATGAATGGGTCCATTCTACCATTTACTCAGCTCAAAGCTCAGAGACATCATTGTGTGATCCATTTTTTCCTCTCCTGTATTTAATCAGTTAATCACTAATTTCATCAATTATTTTGCAAACTTCCCTCACCTAAACTTCCTTTCATCATGCCCACCATTCCAGTTGCCTTTGCTTCACATATGGGGTTCTAATTCATTTCCTTACCTTTAGTCTCTTTCTCCTCCAACAGATTATATGTATTACCACAAAATCAAGATCAATGTCACTAAGACATTACTTATCTTTTGTCTACGTGATTCAGGTGGATGTCTAAAATTGGAATTTAAGACCCATGTAGTGCAATTCCAACCTGTCATCCTCAGCTTCAACTTTCACATATATCCTTCTCTGTCTAGACCTGGCTACTCAAGCCAACTTGCTACAATATATTTTGTCATAAGCTTTTATGGATAAGGAAAAATATCAATGAGAATATTTTCAATTTTTAGCAACCGAATATGCAATTCAAAATTTCTTAAAGAGTAAGTGATTTATTACCCCATGTTAAAATTCTTCAAGTGCTTTTTATTAGGTTTTGATATTATTACTAGTTCAATGATATGGCAAGTTCTTTCCAAATTTCTGCTAAATTATGCTCGATATATTAACCAAAACTTTAACCAATTAGAATTGTGTCAAGCTGCAATCTCTAAATCAATTATTTGTAAAAAGTATTAGATCACTATTAATGCTGTAGACAAATCAAGATTCACCCACCATAATGGACAGATCCAGGATCCTTTGAATGACAAAGACACTACAAAAACAAACTAGGGTTTAGTTTTAAGTGTAGAAAAACTTCAGTTAGGCAATATTAACTTGCCACTATGATTCTGCCTCTCCTGGGAACTCCTGTTTCATATTTATTGACTTATATTTATATAAGTTAAATTGGTATTAGCTATCAGAGCAGTAGACTCCCTAGAAGAGGCAATGGGTGAACTAGCTACACTATAAGAATGATTTTATCTGATTAAAAATTTTATGGCCTATTACCACTGAAATAAATACACAAAAGCACATAAACACTAAACTAAGTAACAAACCAAACAGAGGCTTGCAAAATTTAGCAATGTTCACAAGACAAGTTAGGGCCATTGAAGAGCTCATTCTAAATGAGGAAATGGCAATAGGATCCCAGCAGAAGTAATAGAAGGGCACATGAGAACATCTTAGCCTTCTTTATTCTATTTGTGACAGAGGGGTTTCCTTCAACAATATATCTGAAGGTACTTTCTTCCAAGATATTTTTTCTGTTCAGGCCAACTCTGTTACTTCTCTTACACATTTATTCTTTTATTTTTCATGATTGTGTTTTAAGAAAAATTCAATACTCCCAGAAAATTCTTTACCTCAGCAAAACCTATCAGAAGGGGACTTTGTCAACATGTCTAGCAGGGACTAGTGAGCCATTATTTTGTTATCACCTTCTTTATTATTCTATATGAAAATGTATTGTATCGTACAAATAATAAGAGCTTATGAACACCACAAAGAGCTGTAAAAAGGTTTTATGTGGGCATAGTTTTTTCCAGTAATTAAAAGTAAAAAGAAAAAAAGACAGTATTCCTAAATGGAAAATGTCACATTTCAACCTTTATAGGAAATGGTCACATTAAGTTAGTTATAACAACTGAGAAAATAATTTTTCATTGATTTTTTTTCTGTGCCTAGATACCCTGTTATTTTTTGTTTCTTTGGTCGTTTTATTTTTTCCTCAGAAAATAATTCATGTGCTCAAAAACTTAGACAAAATATTCTAGAATGAAAATAAGAAAACTCTCTACTCAAATAGCTGTAATATTAAAGACTATCCACCATTTTGTATTCCTCCCTATATGCTAGTCATTGCCACATAGAAACAAGATGTCCTTCCTTAGCTCCAGCATATTGAAATTATACTATAAAGTATCTACAGAAGAATTACTCTGACAAGAACGAAAATATGACTACTACAATCTCTAGTTTCATGTGCATTTGTGTACCAATGAGACCACTTCCATGAATACCCCAGATCTCTGTATTATTTGAATTTAAATGAACTAAGTAGACTTCTCTCTTCTGCATTTTTCCTTCTCCAATTTTTCAATTTCCTTTGCTTATGTGCTTCACAAATCAAGCTGTTCCTTGGACACTTTTGTCTCCAGTAAGAGAGGTAGAACTGAAGGCTATTTCTCTGAGCCAGATTCTTCAGTGGTAATCCACAAGAAATTGTTGGTCAAGTGGATACCTTGTGCACTGAAAATTCATCATCAGTGCCATCTACCTCAGAGTGGGAAGTAACAGTCTCTGTCTTTTTGTATTACATTTCATCAAGGCTTGGCCCACAAAAAGTTGCCTAGATCCCAAAGATTTTTAACTCTTCTAATCCACAAAGTCACTTCCTAAGAGTTAACAATATGTCACAGAGATAGCAGGGTTTTGATGAGTTCTGGTTGTTTCCAAAATGCTATATAAAAACTAACACTCTCGCTGATATGGGTTTGGTCTTTACGCTCCTTTTATGCTACGAGTTCTTCCTCAAAACCCATACTGTTTCTTTTTATCCTGCTTGCCTCAGGATATCCCTAGTATGACAGACATTTTACCTTTCCCAAAACATAACTGAGAATACTGATGCAATATAAACTTCACTTCTCAAAGATATGGTCCAAATTCAGCTCAATGTCACTTATTAACATGAAGTGACATTTTCCTCACAGAGTTAATATAAAGATCAAATACAGTGTATACTACCTCTAATTCAGACTCTAACATAATTTAAATAGCTATATTTCAAATTTTTTATCCTAGAAGCTTCCAAAATACCAATGAAACTCCATGTGGCAAGAGCATGTAAGAAGAAAACAGGGCTGCATTCTTTTTACAAAAAGTTTCTATGCTACATACCTGGTCAGATAATATGCTAAGATGTACTGTCATGATAATAAATAGCATGAATTACAAATTGATTTCAAAACTTAATTAATAATTTAATTCTACAGGAAAAGTAGGTAATAGTCACTGTAATCTTGGGTCTATTTAAAGGTAGAAGTAATTTAAAATCCCTTAAGTATCTACAAACGGCATATTAAACAGGTTTGCTGAATGTTATGAATCTTTAAAATATATATTGAGCATCTCCTTTGTGGCGCAGTGGTTAAGCACTGCGCTGTGGAGCTGTTGGCAGCAGCAACACGAGTTCAATGCCCGGCCGGGGAGATTTCCACATGGTGCAGCAGACCTCTCCTGCCTCACCCGCTGCTCCCCTCAGCAGTGTATTTCGGTCATTCTGCCTGTTCTGCTCCCCACTCTGTCTCTGGTGAGCCCTCTTACCGCCCCACACCTCTGGCCTGTAACCCAGCTTGCATGCATAAATAAATAAATCTTAAAAAAATAATAAAAATAAATAAAATATATATTGAAATAGCAAATACAGAAATAAATGTTAACAATGATTAAATATGTGAATTGACCAAAAAAAATTTATCTAAAGGGCATCTGAGGGTTGCTGCAATTGGGCAGGGTCCTTATGGTCTAGACTGGGGCCTCTACTAGTTCCCAAGGTGCTGGTGGGTTATCCGAAGGATCAGGATGCTTCCCAGGTGACGGGGTCCTTGATATTAGACAAGGCCTTGCACAGTGCTGAGTGGGGTTTACTTCCTGAGGGTGACTGGGGGCTGTTGGTAAAGGGTGAGAACCCCATGACTCAGATTGAATCTTAGCCAGATGATTGCTGAAAAACCCTAGTGTAGATTGATTCCTTTATGGCCCAGACTGGGGCACATGTTTGCTTCCAAGAGATGATTTTAAAATTTTACTAATAGTTTAGTTATTGACTGTGACTGGGAATCCTGATAGAACTTGGAATAAAAGTAATTCTGTTCCACTTACACTCTCTTGTTTGAAAACTATAACACATGTCATATCTGGCTTTCTTATAGCCATTTAGTAGTGTTATTTTATGCATTTTTCATTTATTATAAATTCTTAAAAGCAATCACCTAAAGTCAAGAGAAACAACCCTGATAACTCTAGGAACTGACATAGAGTGTGATCACAAAAAAAAAAGAAAAGAAAAGAAAAGAAAGAAAGAAAAGAAGCCATCAAATTATTAGATTAACTAAAAAAAATTTATTGCTTTTTTTGAGTTTTTTTGGGGGGTATTGGGGGGACATATCAGGTAAGCTAGGGAGATCCCAAGAGAAGCAGGTTTCTGTCTTCACAGCATGGGAGTCAATCTTCTAAAATGTGTATATTTAGTAGCCGTTTTTGATTGGTTCCCCAAATTAGAAAGTTAATAGTCTTTTAACTCAAGTAGTGCTTGATCTCACGATCTAAAGATCTTTTACAGAAAAGAAAGTTTTCCCATATTTTTATTATTATAAATCTGAGTATACATTTGCCATTATTTACTAAATTATGTACTAACTGATGTATAAATTACACCGGCCTCACCATTCAGTGCCTTCAAAAGGAATAATACCTTATCTTCAACCTTGAACAATATTATGTCTGCAGTTTTCAATGGCTTCAAATCACTTGTTTGTTGTATTTGTGTTTGACTCTACTGTGTAAGATTTATTCCACTTTGGAAAGAGAAGTTTCAGAAATGTTCTTAAATGTTTACTTCACATCTACTATGGAAGGATTTTAATAGTGTTCCAAAATAACATTGGTATTTTTCTCTCAACAACCTAAAAGTAAGCTCTCGTTAATATCTGCCCAGTTAATAAAGCTCTATAGAAATATAATATTCCCCTCCAATACAATCACAGAAAAATATTTATGCAGCTTTGCAATTTAAAATGCCCTGGATTGATTTCTCCACAGGGCTCGCTTGTCACATCGCTTTGTTAACCTACCCACAACAGTACAGTATATCAGAGAACTTTGCATTGCATTGTCAATTAAAAAATAATAATAATAACCAAAGTAGTTTGCCTTCCAAATACTTAGCTGCCCCAATCCTGAAAGCCAATGATGTGTAGAAAAGAAAAACCCTCATAACTCCTTGCCTGATAAATGAGTAGGGAGAATTTGACAGATCAGAACGAGATGAAGCAGCCTAAAACATTTGGCACAATGTGCGTCTGGCATACAGAGACTGCCTGTCAAATGCCTATGACTCCATACAGCAGCTAGGGACCCTATGGAGCAGCAGATGGGCCATTAAGGTAGTATTAATGTAGATGCCATCAGTTTTCAGTTCTGACTGGGACATACTCTTTAGAACTATGAGCAGCTGCTGCCATTTATTGTGACAGCTTCCTGCTAACTTTTGCCAACTGGCACAATCTGACTCTTTGTACCTGAGCTATTAAATGTGTGACTTCCACCATTTTATTCCTCCAGAGAATGCTTTTAATAATCCTCTAAAGAAGGAATGAAACATTTATCACCAAAGTGAATATACATGCCATGCAGTTCTATTGTACAAGTCTCCTGCCCAGTGTACTTTATAGACCTTATACTAATATATTCTTATTAAAACTAAGCATAGATGTTTTCATAGATATGGAATTACTAAACTGAAAAAGATTACTCATTAAATCTAAATCTTAATGTAATATTGGTGTACTTAATTATTAATTAACTGGAACCTTTTATCATAAACTACTTTTCCCTGATTAACAAATTAAAAAAAAAAAACATGTCACATGGAATATAGTACTAAATTAACAAACCAAAAGTAAGTAATTTCTTGGCTCTTTAAGCATAGGTAAATATTTTCATCTCAAAAGCTAGAGATACACCTGGCAATTTATTTTACATGTGTAGAGAATTTTAGGTGTATTAATGGATTTAAAAGCTCTATATGTAAATAATATTTCTACTAGAGATCATGAACAATGTATTATAAATGATGGTAATTGTCTATTTATCATCTGCAGAAATATTTCAACCTAATATGCAACCAAACTACTGGCAGGAGCAGCACTCTCCTTCCTTCCTTTCATCCAGCTAGACTTCTAGGGATACATTGCATCATTTTTTATTATGTCGAACAAGAAAGCTCAGAGTACAGCACAGCATACGGTTTGTCAGACAATAAAAACTGCAGCAAGTCATTATAAAAATGGCTGGCAGACATATTCATTATGCTGAGCTAACGTCTTTTCTGCTTCAAATATCTCTACAATCTGACCCATAATCTATGTATGAGATTTCTAAACAGATCTCACCCACTCAATACTATATTTCAAAAGAATGTCTGTGCATGGATATGCATGCATGTGTGCACACATACAACTCACACACACCCAAACATAGACAAACACTAAATCTTAAATCAGTTAAACTTCCTACATTCATTTTGATATGTGCAATAATGAGAATGCATCTATCAGAGTGCACAGTAAAGTTTCAAAGATGTTGACATTAACAATACAGCTTTTGAAATGTTCTTAAAGTGTAGATGTGTGTAAGAAATAGTACAGAAATATTTGAGATGTCTGATGTTACATGTAGAGGAATATGTGAAATATAATGGCACAAAGAGACCAAAGAATAGACAGAAGAATGGCATCTAGATGTCATTCTAGTGACTCCCAGGTTTTCTTCCATGATCAAACCTATGATATAGGATAAAATTTCAGAGACAGCTTTTATTAGCTGTGTGTGTGTGCGCACGTGAGTGTAAGGACATTTGTATTTATATGCATTTACTTGCATTTGAATATTTTAAGAAATTGAAAGTTACTGCTTCTGTGAAATTCCAGAGTGAAACATATTGAAATGTACATAATGATAATATCACTGGAAGTGAGTGTGATTTGCAAAAAGAAAAACCTGAAATAATTAAATTAACATCTAGAATCAGAATATAAAACACACATTGAAGTGTTGATTTATTAGTTTAACCCATAGTAGTTGATGGGTTGAATTGTAAAGGTTATATTATTTTTGTTGTTTTGACATTTCAGTTTCCACAGGTCATTTTTTACTTACTTGAGAGTGCTGAAACCATAAGACAACATGAACTGGTTTTGAATGTTTAACTAGTAGTGCTCTCATAGCGATAAAGCTACTATATGGAACCTAAAATTTATTAATCTTTCATGGGTTACCAAATAGGAACTTTACTCAACTCTATAAAATTTGGCGAAATGTAAATGTTTTTGAAAATTCTCCATTTTTTCACAGTAAAAGCAATGGGTTTATTTCAGTAAATTATTTTAAATTAGATATGGTATATTAAACTTTCATAACTCCCTAATTGATAGAAAAGTTCCTCTCAATGAGAAATCATTAATTTTAATAAAGTTGTCTTTTAATTTATCAAAATAAAAATGCCACTATCTGGCAATCATTTTGAAAACAACCAAATAATGTATTTTTGAAAAAAAAATGATACCAAAACATGAGCATTGCTCATATTTCATACCTATAGCACTGTTCACTCAGAGCACTATTTTACAGGAATTTGGCAGGGAGATTGAAAGGGAGGTACTCTGCTTCTTTATGGGGAAACGAAAGTCCAATAGATGGAACTACCATAGTGTCTCTATTGGATGAAAATGAATAAATGCATACAGATGAGAGTCCGTAGCACAAATCCTTTAGAGGAATTGAGAGCTTTTACAATACTGAGTTGATATAATCAATTTGGAACTGATCCCAGAGAACTACAGTACACATGAACTTCTAGGGAAAACTAAATTCAGAAAGAGCAACACAAAGTTTATATTACTGGTCTTACTTTAATGTTACTGCTTTGGGATGATGATTTTGTATTTTAAAAGGTATGTTTTATATATCTTTTTGCATTATTTTCAAGGAAAAATCTAAACAAAATATTTTTACAAAATCAAAAGACAAAAAGTCTATTTCAGTAAATCATTAAATAATTATTTGTAAAATACAGTTCTATAGTAAAATGATATCTCATGATTAGGGCCAGCAAATATGCTGATACTTTCAATATTTATAATTTAAAATGTTTATTGAAGAACTAGGAATAATATTATCTTTCAGGTCCTATCTGCAGGAATAGTTTTGTAAATCACTATGGTATGTGTAGTTGTGCTGTAACATCAATGGGTGTACATAGCTCCTAGGGTTTTCAAGCACGGAGGTAGTGAAAATTTTTTTACTATAGATCTATGCACAGAATCAAGGATTTGAGACATCTTTCCACAGAGGAATTTCTTATAGTTCTAAACTGGTTCAAACTACTATTGTTACTATTATCTTAAAAGAAATATTTCAATGAACTATGAAAAGCATGTAAAGAGGTAAAATTCAAAAACTTTAAGGAGAGAATATACTTTTAAATTAGTGATTTTTTTTATAAAAGTAAATGAATCTCTAGTGTGACTTTTTCAAAGTTAGCAGAGATGACCTGAAAAAATAGTCTTGAAAAAAATTAATTCAGCCGCCTATGCTTTGGCTTTTATAATCCATAAGAACAGGAAAACTTACAGCCCATTATGGATGTTTATAAATTAATATTGTACAATAATTGAATATACAACATGACAGACTATGTGTCAATAATATTGAAAATACTAAAATTATGGAACATATACACAATGCCACCCAATCCATAAATAGACATTTTTTTTTTTAGAAAATACCAAGAGATAAAATTTTTTTTAATTCCTATTTTTTCTTACAGTGTCCTTATTTCACAAATTTCAAAAGCATGCCAATATCCTCTATGACTGAGCTAAAGTAAAGAGAAATAGCTGGAATGGTGACAGCTGAGTTATTAGAGGTTTACTTAGCAAGAACAGTACACTCTAAGTACAAAAGTTTCCATTAGTAGTGATTTCCCAGAAAATTAATGAATTTACAATGTTCCTTTCTTCCTTTAACTTTTATGGGTATAGTTTATCTAAGAAAATGTAATTGAAGACATACACAAATCTAAAATTCAAGCAAAACACCCATTTGCATGTTCTTAGCTTATCACTCATTAGATAAACATAAAGGAGAAAAATTCTCTAGTACAAATAAAGGAATTGAAGTTTTACTCTTTCGCTTGAATTCAAAAACTAAATTCTTAGACTTTAAGTAATTTTCCCTTTTTCACTACCAACCACGGGGCACATCCAAGCAGCAAATGCAGATAAAGGACAATGAAGTTGAAACCCACCCAATCATCTTTCACCAAAATTTTGTATTTTCCAACTTTTTCATATTTCTATTTATACCCGACTTCTCATAACATTTACCAACCATATTAACTAGTCTTGATTCAGTTTACAACTTGATTATGTAGAGAAGAAATTTACTTTGCTAAATCACTTTTGTTTTCCTCTTAACACTCTAATTTGTGGTTATCAGGGGGGAAAAGCAAGCAATGAAAATAAAAGCTAATTTTTAAGGCCTAAATTAAATAATGATATAAACTGACTATGTAAGGAGTATTTATTATTAATATTTTGATTAACAATTCTCAGATCTGCATTCTATGTTTCTCTATATAATGTGAAGTCTAGATTTAGCAAAAATGTCTAGGACCTCATAGAGGTAAGGGAGCGTCAGATGCTCAGGTTACGTGCCCACTGTCTCCAGTATCTGCTTACATAGGTGCTATTTGTCCAGGTGGTCTTAGAGAGGGGGGCTGATGGCATAGAGTCTGACCCCTTGGTCTTTTTAGAAGAGGAAGATTCCCTATAAGATTAAGCTTTATCAAGCCACATGCTGGTGCTACAAGAACTCTCTTGTTTAATTTGGGACAGTCTTATCTGTAGCCACCCTACAGCAAGGTCTGACTAGTAATTCCCCTGTATTATTCTGACTTCTCCTGTGGTAATATTGTATAAAAAACTCCACCAGTTCAGTGCATTATAAAAATAAACATTAATTTTTCTTGCTTAAAGTTTTGTAGTTTGACTTTGGTATGGTGTTAGGCTAGAGATTTTTGGTTCAGTTCTTTCCATGTGATTTTATTTTAAGAATAAAATTGCCTCCCTGGTGGTGCAAGGGGGTGGGTCTCAGCACTACGGAGTTAACCACAACCACTGCAATATGAGTTTGATCCAGGCCAGGGAGCTGACCCACATGGCCCAGCAGAATTCTCCTATCTCACCTACTGCTCCCCTCAGCAGTATACTTCAGTAGATCTATCTGTTCTGATCCCCACTTTGTCTCTGGTGAATCCATTCACACCCCCCACACCTCTGACCTACACCCCAGCTCTTGTATGCATAAATAAATAAATCTTTAAAAAAAAAAAAAAAGAATAGTCACTACCAGTAGTAGGATCTTAACATGACAGATAACAGGAGAGCAAGAGGAGCCAGTGGAAACATAAGATGTTGCTTCTGGTGTAGAACTGTCACATGGTCATATCTGAGCAGAGCACGTTGTCCAAAGAAAGTCACGGCAAAGCCAAAGTCAATGGAGGGGAAGTATATGGTCTATCTACTCACATCAGGAGCACTGAAAACTTAAATGTTAGCAAGTATGAATGTTTACTACTATGACAGAAGTTAGTGACATATGAAGAACAATAATTCAATTCAAAATAATTCAGCTGAAAATCATCTAGACTGACTGACATAGTTCTTGGTCTTGTCTACACTCTATCAGCTTAAGTGCAGGGCTTCTTGTTACCTGACCGCAAAGAACTGCCATGATGAGAGGGAGCTCTGGCCATCCTCCAGTCGCATGACTGAACTATCCTTCTCTCTAAATCTGGGGCAAGAGATAGCCTGGCTGACTTTTATTTCTCTATTTTTATTCTTCACAGTTTCTAATAATCACACTTCAGAACAGAAAAGAAATTTTACTATATCAAATCTTTTCTCTCTGCTACCCCAGCTTCCTAAGAGACACTACGTGGTAAAATAGGATATTTTATGTATTAAGAGAATTCCATGACATGAATGTCCAGAGATCCTTAAGACAAAGGCCAAAAAATAAATATATTTCACTTACTCATCAGTCCAAGGAGTAATAAATAAAAGGCTGTGCTTTGCATTCTTCAGCATTCAAACTTTTATTTGTTTTGAAGGAAGATAATTATGTTGAGATCTTAAGAGAGCACACCCACTTTACCTGGTCATAAAAGTGTGATTCAGGGTTTCTCTGGTGGCCTAGGGGTTACATCTCAGCGCTAACATCTTTATGGCCTGTATTCCATGCCTGGACAGAGATCTAACCCACATGGTGCAGCAGACCTCTCCTGTCTCAAATACTAATTCCCCTATAGGTTTTATTTCAGAAAGACCCACCTGTTCTGCTCTCCACTCTCTTTGGTGAGTCCTCTCACCCCCTCCCACCTCTAGCTTATACCCCAGTTCTTGTATGCAAAAATAAATAAATAATTTTTAAAAAAACATAATTCTGGGAAGCATTGCCAAGAAAGAAAGTGTTTTGTGATATTAATAATATTTATGAATAAAGCACAAAATAATTTTGTTAGGGAAAAATATTTTGTTTCATTTCATTACCTTTTAATTGATAGGACATTTTATTTAGAATATTGGGACATCAATTGATTTTCATTTAACAGTTAAGATTTGATATACATACTATGTAAAATATCTAATACTGGTAATAATTTATTTATGGTTAGACTTTAAAAGTACCTATAGATGATTAAGTATCTTTTGATATGAGTGTAAATACAAAAGGAAGTATTGTGAATTAGGCATGAATATTATTGATTTCACAAGATAATTAACTTTCTTTAAAATTTACATCCAACGTTCTCTTTGTAGAGATCAGGGGACAGTCCTATTTTCAAGTGACCACAGACCATTCCATCAAGCTTGGGGTATGCTAGATCTTTTCTCAAATAAGCAACATAGTGTATTTTTAAAATGGATAATATAGGTGGCATAAAAATGTGAGTGTAATTTAAATGTTTTATATTTTACATAAATTCAAGTATTTTTGAAAATTTATTTTTAATACTTCAAAGTTTCTTGGCACTTAATTCATACTGATGACATTAAGTTATAAATAAAATGTTCCGTTAAAAAAGAACAAAATGATAATATACAGACAGCAATTTATTTTAAAATCTATTTTTGTTACTTGTTTACAAATAGTAAGCACTTTAGTGATGCAAATTCCATAAGGGTAAAGTTCTCCGATTTTAATGGAAAAGAAAAGGACACGTTTTTTAGAGTCACGTCTTAAATCATGAATTTTTTTTCTACCTGAGACTTTCATAAATTTTAGGTGTCTCTTTCTCTCCTTTAGTAGACTCTTAATATGGACTAGAAATTTATTGTAGATTCCTTAAGATTTACAAGGGTTGTGTAACACTCTGCCAACTTATTTATAACTAGGGGAAAACGAAGTTTTATTGGACATTTGTTATATGCTAGACAATGTCAAATACTTAACATGGCTTATCTACTTTAATCCTCATAAAGACCTTATGAAGTTGTAGCCAAAACAAACAAAAATAGAGATTCAATATGTTACTGTAGATTCAGTGCACCATTTTGAATTGTGTTATTTCAAAGTTCCTTAGTGATGTTTAAAAGTCAGTGTAGGAGTGGTGAGAGAGGTAGAAATGAGGGAGCAAATGTGAAGGAACGAGGGACCTCCCTGGTGGCGCAGCCTTTAAGCGCTGCACTGTGGAGCTGTCAGCAGCGGCGACGACACAAGTCCATGCCTGGTCAGGTCAGGGAGATTCCCACATGGCATGGCAGACCTCTCCTGCCTCGCCCACTGCTCCCCTCAGCAGTGTATTTCGGTCAATCTGCCTGTTCTGCTCCCCACTCTGTCTCTGGTGAACCCTCTCGCCGCCCCACGCCTCTGGCCTGTACCCCAGCTTGTATGCATAAATAAACAAATCTTTAAAAAAAATGTGAAGGAAGGAAAGAATGTTAGAGTTGGAGAATGGCTAAAAAACAACATAGCCTCATGGGGAAAATTTCTTCTTTCTCTGCTAACACTGAAGTTATTTTGCCCCCAGATGTTTCTCAACATCATTATATAGATTTCTTTCCAGAAAGTCTTTAGGTCTTTACCTAAATTTAAATCATAAACTAATCTTGCTTCTCATATACCTATATGAAACAGAATAAAATCAGTATTTTGGATAAAAAAGAGTTTTACGGCTGGGGGCGGAGGAGGAGGCCGGGAGGCGGGGAGGGGGGAGGCAAAGAAAAAAAAAAATTAATTAATTAATTAATTAATTAAAAAAAAAAGAGTTTTACATTTGAAGGTGATTAGAGCCTTTAAAATTATTTCACAAATTACTAATGTCAGTGATATTTTCATGTTTTAGATTCTACTCTAACAAGTAGGAAATCATTTAATCAAAATAAAGTTTAATAAGTGTATTCAAGATGTCGGAGATGACTTAATTAGGGTGATACTAGAGAAGAATAAATATGATTGAAATATAGTTAAAAGTTACCATAAATCAAAGAATATAGACTTGAGAAATATACATTAAAATACATAGGTAAAATATTTACTGAAACCTAGCATTAGTAAATGCTCTATTATAGCATTATAGAAAACTTCATTAGAAGAATACCTGTTTGACTGATTTGGATACTGAAATTTCTTAAAACCCTTAGAGAAAAGAATCAGGGAAAAAGGATCAGATTTTGAAGCTGAATTCTGGAGTTGTGATGTCTTACCTTCCTACAGTGTGTTATGTTTTTAAAGATCCTCTACATTCACTTTATTTTATTTTTACACTACTTTGAGATCTACAGGCCAGAAAGTTAATGAACCTTGAAGAGGCCTTTTGGCTTCCCCAAAACTATGAACAGGGGCTAGATAGCCCTGTGTTTTAATGTAAAATGTTTTCTCCCTAAAAGCAGTTCTTTAAACCTAAGTGGGGGAGAGGATGAGACATGAGTCAAATACTAGATGACTACCCTCTCCTCCTTCTAAACAGAGGACAAAAGATACAACTGGAATTTATATGTGCATAAATTAATTTGTTTCTCTTTACTCTCTAGCTCAGATCAGACAGTCCTTTATTATAATACAAGTTACCTAGAATGTGTTCCTCAATTATTCCTAGAGTATAGAAACTAATATTAATTTCCTTGTCATGATACTGCCTAAAAATCATTAAGTAATATTTTGTCTCACAATTTTACTCAAGCATTTTCATCATGCAGATTCATTAAAATTGTCTAAAAGGAGTGGGCAATGTACTCAAGCAGTTTAGTCTGAAATCTATTTCTGGTCTTAAGAAAATTGCATATTGTATTCATACTAAGTGGAGAACCTATAACCATTACGTAGACAGTTTTCTTCTCACTGCAAAGAAATAGATTTGAAATTTTCTTTGTTTGTAATCATTAAAATGTTTCAATGAAATATCTATCACATATCTTGTTGATTTTAAAAAATTTGAGACTCAGACAATGCTGCTTTTGAAGTTTGATAATAAGTAGGAGACATCAGTGTTTCCAAGTATAGGACATTATAGATCAGTCTAATAAATTTCCAAATGTCTTATGACTCCAGTGATTAGGCATTAGAGATAATAACTCTAAGTATATTTTTCTTCAAAGCTAACTTCCTACTTTTACTCATTCAACTGAAACAATTAGATTCACCAAGAGAAATGGGTAATGTCTTTTCAAACCATATTTCCCATAACACTTAGTTTCCTGCAGCAAATCATTAGTCAACAGATGCATTTAGTTTTCAGTCTCTATCCAACTTCAAGCAATTATTTTGAAGGGCAAAAGTGGCTTTTATTTCCCTTTACTACTAAATATCTTCTACCCCTGATTAGACAGACAAGTTATGAAAGAAATCACTTTGTCCCTGTGCAACTTGCATACTACTTCCCTGTGCAACATCCTGGCATTCAGATGCCATGAAAGGTCACGGGGCAAGTAGTAAGAGAAGAGATTTCAAGTTCACTTTGCTGTCAAGGAAATGACTGATTGTTGATACACTCAGTTAATACACTCTGTTAATAAGAATGTGCACCCAACAATTACATAACCTAGGAAATAACATGCTCCAGAATTGACAAATTATTGGGGAAGCCCCTTACCTCCCAACTGCCTTTTGTTTTATCCCCAAATATAAAGCAAGTATACTTTAGTGACTTGATTTTTTTTTTTCTGGCACCTTTCCATAGCCAATTCCATTCATGCAGAAAAAGGATGAAATTCCATCATTCGAGCATGACATCTCAAAATTCAAACTTAATGAGAGCTTTGGCAGCTTCTGTCGAAGGCAGACAGTGATTAACAAAACACTTCAGAGTACAAGGCACAGCAGTGCTCAAAGAAAACAGTGATGATCTCCACTTAATTGTAGAAAAGCCCAAAGCATCTGCCAGCCGAGGAGAGCTGGAGCCATAAGGAGCTATTGCTCAGATAGGCTGTCATCTCCAGAGATCAACAACCATATGCTCAGCTCAAGCACAAACTCCAAAGAAGTTAATTTTCTGACAAAATACAGGGATAAATATGACATTCAAACAAGTGTGCTCACCCATCCTGAACACACGTTCATCTGCACGCATCAGATTTATGCATCGTTTAAACACAAGCAAATATAATTTGTTTGGAACACAAACATTGCTGCATGAGTACAGGTATAATTAATCTTTGTCTGCTCCACAGGTTCTTGTGTTCAACTGGCTAACCACGCTTTCACAAACTTTTGATGAATGGAGAAGTCACTTGTTGCTTCATACCTATATATCTACTGCATCCTTTTAAGCTCCTGAAATTAATGCAACTTATTTAACTCAAGATGAAAAATAAACCTTATAATTGCTATGATTTCAAATGCTTACATACACACACACACACACACACACACACACACACACACACACACACCCCTCTCTTTCTACCTACCTACCTAGCTAGTTAACTCTGAAAGCAAAGCTGAGGTGTTGGTAAAAACCCAGCAAACAGAAACGAAATTTCCACCTGCGAGGGAGAAATTTCTCAGGATAAACTCACCAGAAAAATTATTTGTTTGTAACTGTGGTCATGATGTATTCTAACTGAAAATAGCACCAGGTTTATTGGGGCTCTCCCATGTATGCAAAAAGTATACATGTCACTACTAAATTTATTTTTGTCTATTTTCTCTTATCAAAAAAAAAAAGAGAAAGTAACATAAGGTAAAAACAATAAGTAAAACAAAATAACAAAATAACAAAGACGGTGTTGAACATAAGGGATAGAAAATTAAAATATAGAAGCTGCATTCTAAAAGAGGAGGAAAAATTAATAGAAAACATAGCCCTCACATCTTCCCACCATTTAGAGTGACAGGCAATTCCTTCTCAAAAATGTAATGTGTAGCCTCAGATGGATTAGAGTAGGCAGACTATCAAATGCACATGTCTTGAAAACAGGTGTATGATTTAGCATTTGCACACTAGCCAAGCAGTAGTTAATTTTTCAGAGGTGAACAACCACAGTCCTTATAAAAACTAAAGCAAAGCAGCTGGTGACAAAGTGCCTCAGTAGCAAAACTAACTCCTGTTTACAAAAAAGCACAATGCCCTTCCAAAAAAGCCTTTAGATTTATCCTTTGTTTATATCATCAGCATCTTCCAAGATGACACCCTGAAGTTTAAGTTTTGGCTTATTTCTAATTGTAGCCACTCTCCCCAGGATGAGGGAGAGTGGAAAATGTCACGTTGTCATATCTATGTATAAACTTTGTTAGAGTTTGAATTAATTTGATATCTTGTAATTTGGTAATTATGATGTTGTATGTTCATCATTTTCTAAAATTTTCTTCCAATTATAGAAATGATTTGTGCTTATAATAAAAAAATTATAAAACACATGCAGGCACAAAGAGAAAAACTCAAATCATCTTTAAAGCCACAATCAGTAAAATACAATAATTTCACACATACCATTGAACACATGTTAAAATATATTTTTTATTACTCTCCCTATACTGCACTCTGTACTTTTAATATTGCTCATATTATAATAAAGATTTGAAAACATTTTTAAATTACTGCTTAAAATTCATTGAATAGATGGACTTATTAATAATTTTACCATTCCCTTACTTTTTTTTTTCTATTTTTACCATTATAAATAATACTGTAATGAAATTCATTATAAGGTATTCTTAAATTCTTTCAACTGGAATGTCTTGGTAGATCAATATGTATTATTTTGGGGATTCCT
Source organism: Scalopus aquaticus (assembly GCA_004024925.1). NCBI lineage: Eukaryota > Metazoa > Chordata > Mammalia > Eulipotyphla > Talpidae > Scalopus > Scalopus aquaticus. The sequence goes on from PVIJ01014585.1 coordinate 20,251, forward strand.
GATATTTATATTACTAAATTTCTGCCCATAATGTTAATGGCAATTAGTTTCTCACTGGCTATATATGAAGATTACCATTAAATGACATCTTCATTGATAGGTATTCTTTTCAATTAAACCATGACCTGGATTAATTATATCAGGATAAGAGGCTTGTGGGCTGAGGAACAAAAATGAATATAACAAAACTGGTGAAAAAAAAAAAAAGAAACAAAAAAAAACTCCAAAGCAAACTTATTGGGACAGAAAGAATATTCACAAATAAGTGCTAAATGGAAAACTTAAGAAGATTCATACTTTTATTTCAGAACTGAAATGTCACAGATTTGGACTAATATATATTTTTGCTCTTTGAATGATAACAAAATGGAGGAAATCAAAGTTTATAAATGGAAACAGAAAAGGTAATGTAAAATAATTCAGAGTAAGAAAATATAGAAAAGGAAATAGGCTTGACACCAAATTACAAGTAAGCCTTGGTTTAAATATATATATTAAGTGGTTTTTTATACATTTTTTCTAATCTGTCTTTAAACATGCACATACCTACAGAAATAAATTTGCTTGAACATTCCAAATTCTTGATCTACAGCAGTATGTTATCTGTCAAACTTCATAAAATAAAGACTCTGAATGCTGCTGCATATATTTCTTCACCACCCTCATCCCATTTAGCTGATTTGATTTTCATCTCCACTATTCTACTAAAAACACGTTTCTAAGCACAACATCCATTCCTATTAATGGTTTCTCTTTATTTCTTGCTTTCTTTCCTTTTCATTTGGGATTCTTTCTTAAAACTATTTCTAATATGTCAGGCACTCTCTCCACTCTACCTCTGTACCTTTATTTCTCTCCTCTGAGAATGAGTGCCCCTTCTTCCCCATCTATTGATACATCCATTTTTTTAAAGAAATAATAAAATGAACACTTGTTCCAAAAAGGCTTCTTTCATATTCCAATTTCAAAGGACATGGTACACATGTAGCATTGGTAATGTGTCACCCACTAGTACTATTTGTTGAATATGTCTTAGTTCTCAAAGTAGATTTTTAACTTCTTAAAGGGATAATGCCTGAGAATCTTATATTTATGCATTTCTTTGCCTATTAATTCATTCGTTTCAAAGAAGACTTACTAATGTCACAGTCCAAAAATCTTATAAGGGTTAGATAATGCTAGTATTTTTAAGTCTATAATTAAAACTCCTCTGCATTTATTCCTAGTCTTTTCTGTGTTCTGTGTTCATTTCTTGTTCTATCAGTCTGACATTACCATGAGTGTTCTCCCATAAAATAACGAATCTAAAGAATTACTGTGGTGTCTATAACATAATAAATACTCAATAAAATGAAACTGCACCCTCTTTCTTGTTTACATTTTCAGTGCTTATTACTTCATTTTGTGTAGAAAACTGCCATTTTGGACCTCCAAGTACTGTCTTTATATTTCCGTTTACGGGAATATCCCACCCATATTGTATTATATAGTCAATTGTGTTCTAACATGACATGTGTCCTTAAAAAATTGCCATGCTATGCAAAGTGAGACAATAAAATCACTAGGTTTATGGGATAAATAGGGCAAGCGGCACTACTTCAGCATTGACACATTAAAAAATTTAAAATCTAGCAAAAACAGTAGCACAGTTTTAAACATGTCAAAGGTTAAGAAATATGTTCAAACTATAATAAATATGGTACTTTATTTTGATAGAAACATGAGATTTGCTTATATTTGAGTGATGACAGGGACACAGCATATGAATTACTGTGAAGTGGTGTGAGAAGGGTGATCTGAAGCTGGAAGGAAGGTTGCAAGACCAGATGTGGATGTGTGTGACTCATAATAGACACAGTGAACTGAGATGTCTGAAGTGTGTTGGTGGGTGAGTGGGTAGGTTTTTTGTATTCCTAAGTGGTTCAGTTCAACTGAGTGTAGTTTTCTGCACTCACCTAAACTCTCACACATTCATAATTAAACAAACACACTTTAGGCTCAAATTGTTCCCCAATATATCAATTGAAATTTGAGTTTTCAAAATAACTTAAAGCAGAAATGTATGTATACACAACCTTTAAATGTGCTTTCCTCTCCCATTTGCTGGATGCCCCAAACATTGCCAGTTTTATGTGAAACTCAGATAAGAACAAACTCTTCATATGTTTCAGGTTTAATACAAATGATTATGTTTAGTAAGTGTTGCTCCAATCAACCTGTGGATCTGTTGGCACCACATGTAACTGTGGTAGGTTGAACTGCTGTTTAGACTTTGTTTTATACACACCCACGAACACACACACACACACACACACAAACACACACATGTATATAGTCATGTATTTAAGAGTTCCTAGCAAAATTATGTCTTCTACAAATAGTTGTTCTCATTTTAAAAAGTATCTCCTGACTTTTTCTACCCTTCACTATCATACAACATGTAACCATGTGCCCTCACCTGTTTAGTGTTATTTGAAAACATGAATACAGGAAGACAAGATACTCTTCCCCGTGAATGCCAGTTAACTTCTTTTTGATAGCAACCCCTAACCCCAGAAATTTCACAATGAGTTTCACAAACAAATGCTAACATGATAAAGACAAAGGTAATATATGAGCTCAAGTGAATGGACTCTGCTATTCCCAATTGATCTAACTACCCCTACTGGTCAATATCAAGATGCCAGCATCATAGATCACTCTGAGACCCTCAAATATTGCCATAATATATTAAAATTAATTATCTACATGATAACTTGCGAAACAATTTCCATTACAGAAAAATCCGAGATTTGGCTCAATGGAAAAAACTTTCTGGATTTGGATCTTTCTTATCTGCTTACTACCATGTTTCTATCAGCAAAATTATCTAGTTTCTTACTAGATGGCTCATTCATCATCATCAAGGACTTTGCATCCTAAGTTAGCAATATCTACAAGTTTTATTGTTCTTACTATATCTACTACACAGGAATAGAACTTATAGAATTAAAAAATAGTCTATTAAATGCAATGGTGCCAGTGGGTAGACAATGCCTTAAGCCATGGATTGCTAATCGTTTGTTCTGAACTAGCATCCATATATGAAAATATGGGGTTGATATTTATTAAAGCTTGAAAACTGTAGAAGGAGGAAGATAATAGAGTTTCAGAACTTTATTTTGACACTTTGAATTTGAAGTGCCCATTTGAAGTGCCCATTAGATACTGATGTGGAGACTCAGGAAAAAGAGGTCTGGGAAGGATGTGTTTATATGAAAGGTAGCAAATAAATGACGTTTAAAGCTAGGAAATTAAATGAGCCTTACACCAGGCAGTGAAAGTTAACAAAAATGAGAACAGATTCAGCAGTAATGATACTCTAGAAATCTACCAAGGAGATTAAAAGGACCAGCTATGGGCCTCCCTGGTGGTGCAATGGGTTAAGTCTCAGCCTATGAAGCTATCTATCCAGATCCACTGTAACATGAGGTCGATACCAGGCCAGGGAGAGTCCCACATGGCGCAGCAGACCTCTCCTGCCTCGCCCACTGTTCCCCCCAGCAGTGTATTTCAGTTGATTTGCCTGTTCTGCTCCCCATTCTGTCTATGGTGAATCATCTCACCCCCACACACACACCTCTGGCCTACATACACCCCAGTTTGTATGCATAAATAAGTCTTTTTTTAAAAAAAAAAAACAAAAAAAAAGGAGCTGTCATTAGGCAGGACAAACAAGAGAACGGTATTTTGAAACCTAACTGAAGAAGCTATTTCAAGGAGTAGTATTTCATGGCCCTTCTCTGCACCACCACGTCCCCCACACCACCCACCCACTCCTGCCCCAGTGGTGCCATAACTGAAGGTTTGTGCTGCTGCTAGGTCTGAATGTCTGTGGAGGGCAGCAGATAAATGGCATGCTCTGTTTTGCAGGATGGGGTTTGTTAAAGTTGTCAAGAATAAGGTCTCCATCGAGAGATACTGAGTCAAATTTAGAAGGCAAGAAAGTAAAACTGATTATGCTCCGGGGGCTCCCTGGTGGTGCAAGGGGTTAAGTCTCAGCACTATGAAGCTATCTGCAGCATGTGTTCAATCCCAGCCAGGGAGATTCCCACATGGCGCGGCAGACCTCTCCTGTCTACCCCGCTGCTCCCCTCAGCAGTGTTTTTCAGTCAATCTGCCTATTCTTCTCCCCACGCTGTCTCTGATAAATCCTTTCACACTCACCCCCACACACCCCTCTGGCCTACACCCCATCTGTTGTATTCATAAACAAATAAATCTTTGAAAAAAACTGATTATGCTCGAAAACATGATAATTCGGGATAAAAATAAGTAAAACACACCCAAATATAAGATAATATCATCATATCATTTGTCTGATTGTTTGGACCCATATAGAAGGAGATATGATTCAGCTTATGTTCATAAACTCACAAAGTATGAGACGAAGGTTGGCCTGTCAGATTATGTTGCTGCTTATTATACTGGTCTGCAGTTTGTCTGCAGACTTTACAATATGCGTGGCATGGTCAAGATTTATGAAGGACAAGTGGAGCTGACTTGATGGAGGAAATGTACCATGGAAAGCACTGATGGTCAACCTGGTGCCTTCACCTTCTATTTTGGATGTAGGACTTGCCAGAATTGTTACTGATCATAAAGCTTTTGGGACCCTGAAGGGAAGTGTGGATGGAGACTTGTCTGCTCCTTACAGTACTAAAAAATTCATTAATGATTTAGAAAGCAAGGAATTAAGTGGAGAAGTACATCTGAAGCATATCATGTCAGAATTTTGCAGATTACATATGATACTTAATCAAGGATGAAGATGCTGATAAGAGATAATTTTCTCAATATATAAAGAATAACATAACTCCAGACAAGATGGACAAAATTTATAAGAAAGCTCATGTTGCCATGTAAGAGAATCCAGCCTTTGAGAAGCAGCCTAAAAAAGATGTTAAAAAGAAGAGGTAGAACAGTACCAAAACTACTCTTGTCCAGAAAAAGGATCTGATAATGTTGGAGGAGCCTGGGTCAGTTGAACTTTGTACCTCCAGACCCTTGGGGCAGCCAGCACAATGAGGGGCCAAACTCCACCCCTGACATATGGAAACTGCCCGAGTCAGAGAGCATGACGCCTGTGCAGTACCTTGATCTGAACTTGACCCCTGATATCCTGAGCAAGCAAGTTGCTGAGAAAGGGGTAGAACTGGGCAGCCATTTTCGAAGCCCATATAAAAAAGAAGGGCATATGAGCTCTCACTCTCTTTTTTGTCAGAGATGCTATAGAGGGCAGCCATCCCAGCAGGTGGCAGACCTTTGTCCCCAACCCTCAAGTGGTGGGGATCCCTATAGCTGAGCAGTAGCAGGCTTCTGCCTACCCTATCAGCTCCTGTACCTGCAACTCCACCTCAGGCCATCCATTGGTAGCTAGAACTTCTCCCTCTCCCTCTACCCTGTTATTTTCTTAGACATTTAGGGCAAGAAAGGCAATGCCTAAAGAAAATTAAGTAGCCAGCTATACCCAGGACCCCAGGAAACACCAGAGTTACTAAAGCCCATAGGAGAGAATGGCCACCCCCTACCCCAATGTATAGGATGTCAGTAAAGCCTGAGGAAGAAGCACCTAGAGGGCATAAGAGGGAATTCCTCTAAATTGGTTGGTTTCTGGACTGTAACACAATTCCCCTAAATTGAACAAACAGCAACACAAAAAACTACCAAAATTCTCTCCTGCCCTAACATCTTGAGAGTACAGTAGAAAGGGGAGTGATTTAGAAACGGTTTCCTGGACTGATAAACTACACCCCAGGATTGCCTGTGCAGTGCACCCCAAGGCCTCATCAGTACAAGTCCAAGGCTGAGAACTAAGTGCAGCTTCTTCTTTACATGTCTCCGTTCCACGTGCCTCCTCCACATCTTCTCTTTCCTTCCTCTAGTTCTTCATTTTCAGCCTTCTCTTCTAAGTCCTTTTTAGCTTCCCCTTGCTGCTCAATTCCACACTTTTTTAGATGGGGTAGCAGACCTGGAACCTCTCCTTTCTATGGGGATTACACTGTTACAAATTGGTTTAGCCTAAAGGACTTGAAACTAATTACCTTGTATGTAGTCTCCAGTCTCAGCTTTTCTTGCCCATTCATGAAGTAGGTGGGTACTTTTTCTTTAAGATTTATTTATTTATGCATACCAGATGGGATATAGGTCAGAGGTGTGGGGCGGTGAGAGGATTCACCAGAGACAGAGTGAGGAGCAGAACAGAAAGATCGAGGGAAATACACTGCTGAGGGGAGCAGCGGGCGAGGCAGGAGAGGTCTGCTGCGCCATGTGGGAATCTCCCTGGCTGGGTATCGAACTCATACTGCCGTGGCTCTGGATAGTTTCACAGTGCTGCACTTAACCCATTGCGCCACCAGGGAGGCCCTAGGTGGGTAGTTATTTACAAAAAGGTTTGAGGGTTTTTTAAACTGTAAGAGGTTGGTCCTCAGGAAAGGGGGTGGTCCTCAGGAAAGGGGAGTGTCCCCACTCCTACCTCAAGCCAGAGAGATCCAAGATACCTAGGACTACAAATCCCATAATGCCATCATCACTGAAGGAAGGATGCTGAGGACTGAGGGTGGAGTTAAGCAATGGTGTTTTGATATATTAGACCAGACATGTGAGCTTTGACTTCTCTATTGCTCGTGGTTATTGATTGCCAGGTTTCTAAGTGTGCCATTGAGATCCCAGCTCAGTGGAACTGGTAGGACACATTCACCAATTTATTCTTTATCTTTTTCCCTTCCCTTTTTGTAAATAAACCCTTTTTTATTAATTTTATTGTGTGTGTCTGCAGTTGAGTCTTATAAGTCCCTTCTAAGCGCACGGGTGAGAACCCATAGACAGGTACCCCATTTATATCGGGGTTGTCCTGTAACAAAACCACTAAAGATGTAGGGAGAGATAGACAATGGGAATGATACAAGGATGTGGTTATAAGAATGGCCCATGCAATCTAACCCAGAACAGAAAATAAGGACCACATTTATCTCACCCTGGGGCAAGCACTTAAATTCTTTAGTTTCTACTCTCTTCAATTGGGTTCCCAACAAATACTGTTTCTAGTTCTCATTTAAGTACTTGTTTGTGTCCCTTGAAGAGTAAATTCTTTTAAAACACAAAGTATAAATGATCATCATTTTTCACTTTTAGTCATTTATTCTATGTGACTCAGAAAAAAAAAAACTGTTAAATAACAAAAGTCTGATCAAGTTAAGATCTAATTGGAATTACTAAGTGACTTATAAATCCTGACAGTATTCCATCTAGCAAGTACAAAGGCCCAGCAGGAAGTTCTTAAAAAATGGAAGGTTTTTAGATTCAGAAAGTGGGTGGGGAGGTTATAAGCAAAAGAAAAGAAGGGTCTTTACATGCAAATCTACCTTCCTTCAGGAAAAGCAGAGGGGTCTTATTATGTAGATTACCTCAACAATGCTGACCAGAAAGGACAACAGGTAGATTTGAGTTTATACTTTTTAAAGAAACTGCTACTGTTACAGGGCAACCCCGATATACAATGGGGTACCTGACTGTGGGTTCTCACCCATGCGCTTAAAAAGGACTTATAATAAGAACAATTGCAGGCACTCACAAAAAGGTTAATAAAAGGGTTTATTTACAAAAGGAAGGAAAATAAAAAAAATGAATAACTCAGGGACAAAAGAGAAAGTGAGGGAGGGAGATAAATCTCCAAATACGTCCTACCAGATCCGAAGAGCTGGAAACCCCAATAGCAAGCTGTAGCCCAGTGAGAAGCAAGAGACCCCCAAGGTCAAAAGCCCTCGGTATATAGCCAACATGTCTGCTTAACTCCACCCCTCAGTGTCCGGTAATCCTCTCTTCTGGATGATGATGGAATTCTGGGATTCGTAGCCTTAGGGGTCTTGGATCTCTCTGGCTTGAGGTGGGGGTCCATAAACCTTCCTGTGGAGTTTGTTGCAGACGTCCTTTTTTCCCCCCAACACTACTAACAATTAGGTTACATAGGAAATCTTAGTGGACCTTGGCACAGACTGGGCTCAAAAGAAATCATCCCTTGCTACTCTGGGTTTTTTCTGGGGCTAAATGAACATTCAAAATAAAATCAATAGGCTAGCAAAGTAAAACAATCAATTAGTGACATTACGGAGAATTCACATGGTTGTAAATTCTGAAGACTGATGGACCCATCCAGTAATCTTTATCCTGTGTTTTGGGACCTGGGCATCTCGGATGGGAAAATTTCATACAACTGACAAACAAGGGTGACCTCATCTTTACTTTGAGAGTAGAGATGAGTCTTAGAGAGAACATGTTTTCAAATAAATCTAGAACTGAATGAAACCCTCAAACTATATTCTTCCAGGTCACATAAAGAAAATCATTGACTGCTTCTATGATTAGGAAAAGTGCAGGAAGTTGGGCAAGAACAGAAGCTTCTCTAGCTGTCTGGGCCTCACTGGTCTCACACAGAGCAATCTGCATTTGTAAGTACTAGTAAGAGACTTTCTGAGGTTGACAGGACCTTGACTGACCTCTAGTTCCCACAACAAGGAAACAGTGCTGGACCTAGTAAGTGAAGTTTATCTGACATTTCAGGAGGACTGACCCCACAGTATGAATGGCACCATTTGGGACATGTTTCTTTCTTTTTAACACAACTACAATTTAGGCAGGTGGCTTTAACTGTGCAGCAAAACACCTACAGGAGAAATAAGGACGAATCCTGACCTTTGAAATTGATGGAGATATAACGCAAAATAAGATTAGAACTAGAACCACACAAGGAAGTGGGGGTAGAAGAAATCAACATAACCGTTGGCACCCGGCTCCTGGGTTGCAAAGGATTGGTTGGCGATAGACAGCAGTATCTAGGGCCAAGGATATGGAGATTAAGCCCATTGTATAATCACTGGTCTCTTTTCTAATTCTAACTAGCTAGTAAACAGACAGCCATCCTACAGGATGAGCCCCCTCCCAACTGAAAGAGGGTTATATCAGTACCATCCCGGCAGGAACTCGGGGCAGCCTTTTCTCTGCCGACCTGTGCCTATGCATGTGCTTTCCTTGACCAACTGTCTCTCTGCAGGGCAGCGGCCTGCCTGTCTGCCTGTAACCTGCACCATGCAGGCTTTTCTCTTAGCAAACCTGCCCCTCGGCGGGGCAGCTCTTTCTGCCCACTTGTGTCTGTGCAAGTGCCCTATGCATCGTTGACCCTTCTCCTAATAAACCTGTTCTTTAATTATAACTGAGTCTCTGTCTCGTGGAGAAACTTGTCACGTGCCGTCGAAGGGAGCTCTGGTGAAACCTTTCCCAGGGTGAACCCAAGGACCCCGCTCCACTCTCAAATCCTTCAACTCAAAAACAACATCAAAATCACATAGAAAGATCTGGGTTTGATTCAACTTCCCCTGTGGTTTCTGTCACCAAAGCAAGTAACTAAACCTCTCCAAACCCAACTTCCTCTTTAAAATGAAGGTAACACCTACTAAGGAACTTTCCAGTGAATATTAAACAAAGTAATAATGTATTTTACTTCTACCTTGTAAGCCAGTTTATTCTTAAAATGCAGTTACTTTTCTCCACTGTCAGTTAACATGCCTAAATTGTGTTATCGGAAATGCTGGTTTCCCAGGGTACTGTGTCATAAAGTGATTCCATGGTCAAACACATTTTAAAATGTGTGTCTAACAAGAGTAAGCCATTTTGTTGATTAGAAAACTTCTCAGAGGGGTTGATATGTTAATATGCTTTTGAAATTTGAAAGAGGCTTATAGCATGCCGTTTGTCATGCGCATGTATTTGACAGAATCAATTTTTCCCAAATATTTAATGGGTTGGCATTTTGTTGTTGGATTTAGAGGTTTCTAGATTAGGAGTTCCTAGGTTCTTGACTATGGTGAGAGAAGAATCCATAGCCACATCTTTCACAGAAGCAAAAGTAAAGCTTATTTACAGATAGAATAAAAGGGCACCCTGGGCGAGATCCCTGGCTAGCAGAGTCTTTGGTAAGAATAACTGGATGGAAATCATGGGGCCTCTAGCCTTAAATGGGGTACTGGAAATATTCACTGTCTCCTCCTGGGGTGCACTGCTCAGGCACTCCCCAGGGGGAGTTTATAGGCCCAGGCAGCAGATTGGGGCAGGGCATTTCATTAGGCCTCAGTTGCCATGGTGTCAACCCACTCTGCCCTTCCTTTTGGAGGGGGAAATCATTTGGGGTTTTTTCAGGGCATTGTTTGTCTTGTTTAGGGAAATTGCTTTATTGTCCAGAAACTGGCCAGTTTCAAGGAATTGTCCCCCTCTGGGTAATGTTTCTTGTTCTTCTTGGGCTTCATTGCCTGCCTGCCTGCCTGCCTGCCTGCCTGAAGGTTGGGGCAGGTTTGTTAGTGGGCAGAATGAGGGGTACCACAGGACCCCTAAATCTGCACAGTCTAAATGGGTTCTCCATCTGATATATAAGAACAAATACACTCTTGGTGCAAAAGACCTTCAATAGAAAAAGACTTTTAGAACTAGTATACAATAGAAAAAAGAGAAGAATATAGTTTCCAAATGAAGCACCCAAAGTTACCCAACCCCTTGTGGATAAATGCCCAATCAAACAGGGTTGGCCCAAAACAGGGTCACTGATGCCTAAAAACTTGTCACAAGTCTAAGCCACCTTCTGGTGGGTACCTATTGGGCAGAAGGGGCAGAGGGGCAGAAGGGGCCAGACAAGTCTGGATGGAAAAGAACAAAATCAAAACACAAGTCAAGATAAAGGCTGCCATTGTCAGCTTCCCCAAATGTTTTTCACCCACAACTCTGTCTCTTTCAAGTGTCTCCTTCTCTATCCTCCAAGACCCTGGTACAAGTCCAAGGCCCAGAAGAAAGATTCTTCTTCACCTGTCTCTCTGGTTGACATGCCTCTTCCAAATCTTCTGCTTCCTTTCTTTCTCAAGTTCTGTTTAGCTTTCCCTTGCTGCTTGGTTACAGCCTTCCTTACGTGGATCATGGAACCTGGAACTTTCTATGAAGATATATAACACGTGGACTGCCTTTCTTCTCTATGAACATTTCTTGGCTATCCCTAGGCTTTATCAGCTCTGGCAAGTGTTTCCTGGGGTTCTGGGTATAACTGGCCATTTCATTTTCTTCAGGCATTGCCCTCTTTGTCCTAAATGTCTAACAGTTTCACAAGATTCATTATTGTGAGAAACTGCTTTAAACATTTTTCTACTGAATTTCTGTTCTGAGAAGTTATTCAAGGATAGCCAAACTTGGTATACTCTATTTAGCAGACCTAATGACTTTTTCAAAGGCCATGCCATACTTTTAAAGATCTTGCATTGTCATTTTTCAGTAAAAAAAAATATTCTATAGCCTCTGTGGAATCAATTAGAAAACTACTTTTAAGTATAGTCTTTTTATACTTCAAGAAATAGTGTTTTTCAAGTTGAGTTGACTTCTTCTTACTCAATATACTTTTGTCTCAATAAGTATTTTGTCACACCATAAAGTTTGAAAGTTGGAATAGAAACCATTTCAAGTCTTCATTTTTTACTAACTCGACAAGTTCACATATAATCTATTAAACAATTTTTGTTTAATAACAAATTTAAATAATTTTTTGCTCAAATTACTGTAACTTACAGAGAAAAAAAACAAGTCAGGTAATATTGATATAAAGTTGTTAGAGGAGATTTAAAATAAAAAATCCATCAGGGACTAGATACAGAATTACATTGGAAGGAAAATAAAAGAAAATGATTTTTTCATCAAAATAATGTCATTCATTAAGCAATTACATGATAAACCTTTAGTTTTAATTGAAATAATTTTTCTTCATTTCATTTTAGAATTTCCCTTATTGTACCAAAGAGGGCCCAAAAGTTACTCTCCCTGTGCCTCCCTAACCTTTTATCAGTTAACCAAGATGTGAACAAACAGCAAAAAAAAAAAAGATCATCACTCTTTTATATAATCATTTTTTCCTGTGTCTGCACACACATTTGTGGTCTACCTTAACCACTGAAAATTGACATTTTCTATATTCTTGGATTAGTGTGACATTAACGGGAGCTTCACATTCTGCTAGTATCTCTTTCCCTTATTATTTTTATGAATTTTATGCTATTTTTAAAGTCATTCTGTTGAACATGTCATGACTGAATATGAGTTAATCCAAATATCAGACCTTTTAATATGAATACAAATGTCAGATTGCAAGCAAGTTCTTGTTAGTTGAATTTGATAACAGAGAATACAGCACATGCTCAGCCAATGGTAGAATGTCATCTCAACTAGGTTTCCCTATATAAGTATAGATAATAATACCGAAACATTTTAAATGAATTCAGGAAAATATATGTTTCAGGTTAATTTTGACAAGGAAGTAAAACTTCAAATATATAAAATACAGTATCAACTTAAGCATGATATGAAGGAAAATTATATCTTCCTAGGTAATTTATCACTTTCAGATTGTTGTGATTGGTTTAGATGTGATAAACTAAAAGTTAAATAACATTCTTTCTCATGTTTTCGTTGTTGTATTTTTATCTTTACTCTCCTATTGGGAAGTCTGTACAGCTAAGTCATTTAAATTTTCAGTAATCCATTTCAAAAACTTGAGAGGGGGGACTGCTTTTGACATTCATCTTTTCAAATTTTGATGTGAACAGTTGGTGGAAGAAATCATTAAGCCAGATTAAAACAGGGTTATAGAGGGGCCATTGCCTGTCAAAGGACAGTGGCCAGGTAGAGGATAAGTCACTGTCTGTGTTCTTTACCCACACACAATTGCAATAGCACACAGGCTCAGTGAAAAACAGTAATGGCACATTACTGTTGAAACAAACATTTCTCAGGCCAGAGGTGGCCAGGTAACTCACCCCAGATTGTGTGTAGTATCCAGCAGTGCCAAACAAAAGGTCGCTGGTCCAAGATGGCGCCGTCCTGCCAACGAGAGTGTGGAGTGCGTAGCAGCCATCAAAGAGCAGGCCAGGATCCAACTCATCGAATCTGGAGGTGCTCCCAGGTAGGATACTGCAGAAGTGCCAGCAACAGTATGAAGGCCACCCGGATGGACAGTTGCGGACACTGGAGCAGACAGCAGTGTAGGCAGTCGCGCCAGAAGGCAGTGCCCAATTATCAGATACACGTCTTAACAATTCTCCAAAGTGACTGTCACCCATCAGCAGTTCTGGGCAGCATGGACCAGTAGTGCTGGTCACCTGGTTCCCAGAGGCAGTGTTAAAAAACACCAATGTTGCAGCTCTCTGTAAGTTGTTGACTCACACCAACAACAGCTCTTTGAAATGCCAGGCCCTGGGGCTTGGTGCTCTTTTCAGGCATTTGCAGAGGCAGGTGCAGCCGCCAGGTCCCTGTGAAGCTTTTCGGCCTCTTGCGTCTGCTTCCGGGGTCCGCTGCTAGGTGGGTTGCTTTTTGTTTTTGTTTTTTTTTTCTTTTTCTTTTTGCAGGCCAGGAACAGAGAGGGCATCCCACGCTGCTCCTGATTTACCTTTTATCCTCTGTCAAGGTCCCCCACCCTAGTTGATACCTGCCTGATTGAACCATTTTCTATTCTAAGTGACAGATTAGACCATTTTAGGACCAGGCAGCCCATCTGGAGCCAAACAATTAACTAATGAGCAGATGAAAACTATTGGTTCATTTTGCTTGCCCCTCATTGCTCCATTCTGCATTCTAGCCGCCAAATATAAAAAGGTTAGTGCTGCCAGTCCTCAGCCTCGGCAGCCCTGACCTCCCAACCCCACCCGCAGGCCTGTGTGCTCCCCACAGGCCGCACACTGCACAGCCAGGAGGAAACTCCTGCTGGGCTTTGCACTGAAGCCCAGCTTGGCCTGGAGGAAGGGAGGGGCTGAAGCCAGGCCTCAACTTCTGGCACATGTGCACTTTCTAAAGCCTTTTTGCTGCTTAACTGGTGCTGGGAAAGGGACAGTCTTGCCCCTCTGCCTAAGGTGTGGGGCAAAAGTTTCCAGATGACCCCAGGGTCTGGCCCTTTGACACACATTTTAGGGCAACAACCTCAGGTACAAGTCAATCAGATTCCAATGATCTTGGTCTGCTAGAAAAAAATCTCTTTTTAGATTATTTTGGGCTAACCTTCATTTTACCATTCAAGTGAAAATAACAATACTTAATGTGAGCTATACAAAGCTAAACAAAGACTTATTTTGCCTTTGCAGCATCCTGTGCTCCCAGCAACGTCAATCTATACTTCTTTTATTTGGGCAAATCACTTTCTCTTTGAGTGTATGGAAGAACACCAGCAGAGGGAAGGATACTTAGTAGAGTCGTAGTATATAAATAGCTCTGCGGAGAGCATTACAAAGGCTCTGTTGTGCTATATCACACAGCAGAGCCAATAATGTACAATATGAAAAATCCCTGCCAAGTGCACAGAGAATACAGACAATGTTTGCCATTTCTCTGATCGGCGGCTTGATATGTGTTGCAAGAGTTTATAGAGACAATCACAAACGTCTACCACACTCCAATGTCTTTCTATTAGAACAATAATAACACCAACAATATAAACCATAAACACGCACACACAAACCCTTAAAGACAGCAGAACAGCATCAACGACAACAACAAAAAAACGGTGAGTGGAAATGGAATGGAAACACAGCAGTTCTATAGAAACGGGGGTGGGGGGGGCCTTCACAAATCACCAAAGCCTGGTATAACCACTTCCTTGAAGTTGTCTTCTATTTTCTTAGAGCACATAAATCCACCAATTTGTGAAAGGGTTAGAACAACAGCATATTAAGAGAAAAATCATACCTTGATAAATCATATATATTCTGAGTACCTAATTTAAAATACTGAAATAAAGGCATTTATTCTCCATGAAAAGTTAAAGTAAAATATCACTGATTTTTGCTTTCAAAATATGGCTCAGACTCAACAAGAAAATAAGATATTGGAAAGCTACCACTTGTGAAAAGTTGACATCTGTGAAGTCTTTTTTTAAATGGAGCTGGGAAACCATTATAGAGAAATTACACTACCTGTCTTTTTGAACTGGCCCAAAGACCTGTGGACTGGGCCCATATCAATTGTTTAAAGAATCATCAATGTTCCTAAAACATATACTGTTCTATAAACCAGTGTCACCTTAATATATATACTTTTAAATAATTGAAAACTGTTATGCAATTGCTTGAGAACTAATGACCATGGACTTTTAGTTAGACAATGGAACCAATAATAGTTTATGTTCCTTAAAACAAATCAATTCTTTTTGTTAACCTCTTATTCCATCCTCCTCTTTTCTTCCCATAAAAACCCTGGACTTTGTCCCTCTGTGATGGGGCACATTTTAGGGTTTTAGATTCTCTATTAGAAGCTATGTACCCAAATTGCAATCCTTTGATCCCAAATAAACTCTTTGCTTTTTTTAACTACCTCTTGAATATTTAGGTTGATACACTTAAAATTCTCTTTGATTTTATGTCCTATATTTGAAGATACAGTTCTAGCTACATGGTAGGCAAAAATATGTTCTGCCCGTTCTTGAATGTAGTTGCTTTCAAAAAATATTTTCAATTTCCTTATTGAAAATTTTCCAAAAATTATCATGTCATTATATTTTATTATGATAGTCCAAAACAGTGTAATAATATCTTTTGAAATTTATCGTTACCTTCTCAAATTTCTCCAATTTGTTCTTTCCTCAGACTCTTTGCTCTTTTAGTTGACTTCTAGACCTCTGATACCCTCTTCTACTTCCAGTTTTTTGACCAGTTACTTCTAAAATTATTTATGATCCTTCTTTTGCTTTTATCGTTTATTGCACATATACCTACCTCTGGGTTTCCCCCTTCTTTTTTGATTTCTAACTCCACCCTCTTTTATATTATTCATCCTCCCACCTCTTCCCTCTAAAAGCATGAGACAGCAGGAGAAATTTTTTGAAATGATACCTTGTAAATGTTATCAAGTTGTAGAGAATAAAGCGTTCCAGTAATAAAATGTTTGGGCTGAACCATTCCAGTGCTTGCAAAGTTCTTTTAGTGAAATTCACCATGCTTTATTACCCAATTCAAAATTCACCCCTCCTGGAAAATCTTTCTCTTCTACCTTAAGGAAAAAAAAACAAAATAAATTGTTTTCCTATCTGCCCCCAGAGAACTGTATATATGGTTTATTTTAGAACTTTTATGTTATATTATAGGAGGTGGTTTGTGAATTAATTTGGCCTAATAATGTATGAACTTGATTGGAAAATGTATGACTTATGTATCTACTTATCCTCTATATCCAAAATGACACCCTAAATCCAGTGGGTTTTCAGTAACTAAAAGTTAAATGAACACATGTACACAAATTGATTTGTTTTTGTTCTTGCTTTCCTTTTGTTGGGGAAGTTATCAACCTAAAAATTCCTAATATAAAGATTCCTAATTTGTGATTATATTTTTTTCTCCTGGGATGGTGAAATAACCCACTTAAAGCACCTAGCATT
This sequence comes from Scalopus aquaticus, assembly GCA_004024925.1. Lineage (NCBI taxonomy): Eukaryota > Metazoa > Chordata > Mammalia > Eulipotyphla > Talpidae > Scalopus > Scalopus aquaticus. The sequence goes on from PVIJ01014585.1 coordinate 36,728, forward strand.
CCTGGCACATAGTAATTGCTCAATTTGTATTATTTGTTCATCCCTTGGGTAAGTAGAACTGTCCTGATTCAACAGTTTTGTTATGGTTAGAATTTTTCTTAAAATAAAACTGTTGGAATTCTCTCAAACACCTTTTTTTTTTTTATGGTCAACATCATCCTGCAAAAAGTATTGCTGGATGTCTCATTAAATGATATGTAGATTCCCTAAAGGTGAAGTTGAGGAATTTAAACTTTTCTGTAATGGGTATCATTGGGGAAATAGGAACTCCAGATGGTTCATGGCAGAGCCAGCTGTCCAGGGAGCTATTACTTGATGTGAGCTATGGCCCACAGAGAACAGTGAAAAGGTAGGGGTTTATCTGAAAGTCTGGCTCAGTGACCTAAATTAAGATTATTGTCACATCAAATGTAAGATCCATCTTTTGATCCATTCATGAGTCATTTATTATTACCCCATTCAATGTATTACATTATTGTAAATTATACTACAATAAAGACAATACTAGCAAACACTTGCTTTGTGTATGATTATCTTTTTCTGGAAAAACCTTGTTTTTTTTTAGTTTCATTAAGACAAAAAGTTAAAATATAAATTATACCAAGAACATGATGTAGAGTACTAATATTCTGTCTCAAATAAATATATTTATGATACAAATTAATTCTTTGCACATTGCTTCTGATAACCAACCGTTTGTACTATGGGTAGAGACATGGAAAAACTTTGTAGGTATTTTTTCTTCCTGGTAATTAAGTAATTTTACTTCCACTTCTTACCTTATATATACAAATATCTTCTCAAAAAATGTCCCTAAATCCTCAAATTTTTTTTTTTATTTATACATACAAGTTGGGGTACAGGCTAGAGGCGTGAGGGGGGGAGAGGGTTCACCAGAGACAGAGCGGGGAGCAGAACAGGCAGATCAGAAATACACTGCTGAGGGGAGCAGCGGGCGAGGCAGGAGAGGTCTGCCGCGCCATGTGGGATTCTCCCCAGCCGGGCGTCGAACTCGCGTCGCCGCTGCCGACAGCTCCACAGCGCAGCTCTCAACCGCTGCGCCACCGGGGAGGCCCCAATCCTCAAAATTTTTGAAACAGCCTGAAAGGATATAACAAAGGTTGTTTCCTCTCTCACTTTCATTAAATACATGAACCTTTGTTAGATATTACCTCAATTATTTTTTCACTGATCTTTGTTTCTCATTCTGTATTTGTATTACATTTTTGCACTAATGTCAATTTAAACTCCTTCTGATTTATGTAAAATAATTTTCCTGTTTTCTGAAGGTCATGTTTATTTTTACTTCTCTCAACTAATATACTCTTAAAGTAGCTCTGTTGTATACAGTTCCAAAAACATTTGAAAGAAGTGATGGTTCATTTTCCTCTCTTTGTGAGTACACACACACTTGGAAAAATATCAAACATTACGCTTCTTTTTCTTTCGGGTCTTCACACAGACTTTCTCCTGGCCTTACCTTCTTCTTTATTCAGGCTGAAATCCTTGGTCATTGAGTAAAAGCTCTTGCCAACACCTCAAGTCTTTTGGGTTCATACTTCCGTTGTCTCTGTCCTACAAACACTTAGCTCTGGATGAGCCCAGTTATCTACTCTCTTAAATTCTATAAACTGAGCAGTGCTAGAGAAAATTTAAAAATCATGACATTTGGTATCCTTATAAACATATGACTTCTGAATTTAAGAGTGCCCTTCTAGAGATTCAAAGTAAATCATCCATCTCACGCTGGATTCTCCCAGGCTGGCAAATAATCAAATAATCAGACAGACTGATAAAAGAAAAAGTCAAAAAGAAGTTTAATAATAGCACTATTACCTCCTGTATACACAACAGAGACCCAGCATGGCTGAGCAACTTGCTGATGTGCCTTCAGATGCCATCTTAAATTATGTCAATAAGACATTGGAGATTGAGGGAATAAAGGGAAATTTCAGTTAGGAAGTGTACCAAAGCAGGCACAGGAAACAAAAGGTATGCGGATTTTAAGTTCCATGTTCTCCATTGAAGAGATAAGGAAATTAGGCCTTCCTGGTAGAGGTTCTTATAGAAAGAAGTTTACACAGAAATATCTGTTTCAAAACAATCTCTACTCAGTCGTCAGAGGCCCTCCCTTTGAAGTCAGCCGTTCGCCAAAAACATATTTTGGGATTCTGTACACACTCAAGATTGAGAAGAAATCTTCAGTACTTTTTATTAATACCCTCTTCCATTTCTAGAGTACTTGTTGCAATACTTCATTATTCCGTTAAAATCAACAGTGATCATTTAGTGATCATTACTCAAAGTACAAATTCGGCCTCTTATTTGTAGAGAAAACCAAGATCATCTGAATGTAAATTCCTCATATTTTAAAAAAAAATTTATTTCTCAAACATCCATAACCTTATCTAATGCTTATGCCAGGGAAGAAATGGCTCTATTTAAGAACAGAATTTGCCTCATCTCAATCAATGGTTCTACTCAATTTCAAATTTTTACTTGCTTTATGTTCGACATCATAATAGGAAAGAAACAGGGAGTTTGTCATGAAGTATTTAATGTCAAGGAACACATTTATTCTAAAAGATGCCATTATACCTTCACTGACATTAAATATTTTATACATTATAGGGACTATGGCATGCAGTGGGTTTCTTTAAAGTTTCTTCTTTCAACTTTAAATCTTCTTCCATTTGAAAAAAGAGAGAAAGAAGAAAAGAAAGATTTAAGAAAAAAATTCTTGCTTACCCATACTTCTATGTCATACTTTTTTCTTTTTTATTTCTTATTCTGTCAGCATGCAAATCTGGAAATGAAAGGGGTATTCAAGTTTGTGTGTCTCTCTTCATGCTTAATAACTGGGGGAAAAGACCCAAAGGCAGACATGAGAGGAAATATTTTTAAAGTTTTGCTACGGACCAGCCAAGTCAAGCAGAATCTGAGGGAGGACGGTATGAGATTAAAGAAAGATAGATATATTAGTGAAAGCTGGGATTAGGCGGGCTTTTGCGGTGCTGACAGAGACCCCAATCCTGGCGCAGGGTGTTTATTTATACAATCTCAAGAACGGGGGAAGGGCAGAGTAAGATTGATACATTCTGGATGTAAGACCTGAAACCATAAAATGTATAGAAGAAAATATAGGCAAAACTCTACACGACATACATCTCAGCAAAATCTTGAAAGACTCATCCCTCAAAGCAAAGGAAGTGAAAGACAAGATAAACAGATGGGATTACATCAAAATAAAAAGCTTCTGTACAGCAAAAGAGACATTAACCAAAACTAACAGACACC
>PVIJ01014586.1:0-40023 GCA_004024925.1 Scalopus aquaticus
TCTCGAGTTTTATCACTCTGCCGTGCCCGGGAAAACGCCTCTGCTCACCTTTTTTTTTTGTTTTTTCTGGGTTTCCTCAGGTGCCTCTCGTCTTGGTCTCCTGGTCCAGTTTTGTGTTGAGGGGAGGGGAGAGGGGATCTGGTGGTTCTTTCTTCTCCTTGATCAGTCTTTTTAGCTTCTTTCCAAGTTCTACTCACCTGTGAGGGTGTTAGATTTATGTAGTGTTTCTGGATCTTCTCTGGGTTTGGCTGATGTCTCTTTATAGGCAGCTTTTCTTTTGGGAGAGTTGATACTAGCGTCCCTTCACTGCCATGTTGATGACGTCATCTATGTATGTATTTTCTTTAATGTCTGTTTTCAGTGACAATAATAATTGTCTGATATATTTTGGTGCTCCTTCATGTGGGGAGTATATGTTGATGAGTGTTATATCCTCCTGTTTTATTGTCCCCTTTATCATGATGTAGTGACCAGCTTTGTCTCTTTTTCTTTAAGTTTGAAGTCTATTTTATCCTATGTAAGTATAGCTGTTCCTGCCTTATTTTTTGGTCCATTTGCTTGTAGAGTTGTTTTCCATCCTTTAACTATTAATCTCTGTTTATCTTTTGCAATTAAATGTGTTTCCTGTAGGCAGCAGAAGGTTGGGTTCTGTTTTTTGATCCATCTTGCTATGATGTGTCTTTTAATTGGTGTGTTTAGTCCATTTACATTTAGAGTTAATATTGATATTCTGTCATCCATATTTTTGTTTGTTTGTTTGCTTACCCTTTTGTGATTCTAATTCTTACCTTATTCTGTGTTTCCTGGTCTTTCTTCTGTTGATTTTGTCTTCATGGCTTCTTCTAGTAGTCTTCGGAGTGGGGGTTTGGTAGTGATGAATTTCTGTAGTTTCTGTTTGTCGGAGAAGGTCCATAATTTTTCTTCATAGAGGAATGAGAGCTTTGCAGGGTAGAGTATTCTTGGTTGACATTTGTTGGCATGTAGTGTGTTACATATGTCCCTCCATTCTCTTCTTGTCTGTAGTGTTTCTTTAGAGAAATCTGATGTCAACCTGATTGGCTTTCCTTTCTAGGTTATTTGTTTCTTTGCCCTCATCATTTTCAATATATTTTCCTTGTCTTGAATTCTCGATAGTTTTACTATCAATTGTCTTGCTGGTTTTTTTTCTTTTGTTGTAATAATTTGGAGATCGTCTGGCTTCCTGTATGTCAATTTTTGTTTTCTTTTTCATGTTTGGGAGGTTCTCTTCAATTATCTCCTTAAAAATTTCTGTGTTCCTTTGTCTCTCTCCTCTCCTTCTGGGATTCCTATGATTCTGATGTTTCCTTTTTTCATGGTGTCAGATAGTTCTCGAAGCTTTTCCTCATTCTTTTTCCTTCGTTTTTCTCTTTCTTTTTCTGTCTTGATTCTTTCAACATCTTTATCTTTCAGAGTGCTTATTCTTCCCTGCATATCTTTTGATTCACTTTTCTGGCTTTCCCTGGAGTTCTTGAGCTCCTCTACTAATGTTTTTAAATCTTCCATTTCCTTCAATTTCTTCTTTATGGATTCATTCTCGTTCTTCAGTTCTTTATTTATATTCCTCAGTTCTTTGTTCTTTTCATTTATTTCTATCATTTTTTTTTGTTATGGCTATTTTGAAGTCTTTATCTGTTAGGTAGATGTAATCTTCTATGTCCATATTAATGGGTTCTGGAGAGGGATTTTCTTTCTGTGGAGTATTCTATTTTGAGGGTCATTTGTGACTTTTTTCCTTCCTGTTGTTGCCTTTCTGCTTTTCTCTGTTTGTAGCATTCCGCTGGTGCTGGTGGGCATGACTCCTGGTTTTACTTGCTCAGGAGTGTTGTGGAGAGTTAGTGTCTGAGTTGCCTTGGCTGTGGCTGGGTGTCTTCTGGATTTTCTTATTTTTTTCTTTTTTGAATTTCTGTGTTTCTAGTGGCGTGTCTCCAATGTGTTTCCGGTTCCAAATGGAATTAGGGAAGATGAAGGGGTGGTCTGTAGTTTAAAAAAAAAATAGGCAAAGGAAGAAAAGAAAAAGAGAATGAAGATGAAGAAAAATAGGAAGGAAGGACCAAGAGAAAAAGATAGAGTAAAAGTAAAAAAAAAATAAAAATAAAATAAAATAAAATAGAAAAAAAAAATAAAGTATTAGGGAGATGTGAACTTGGGGAGAGTTTTGAACTTGCGGAGAGTTTTGTAGCCCTTTTGTTCTTAGCTTTTGGGGTTTCTGGGTGGGCCTCCTGCTGGGGTTCAACCTCTCCTTTCCAGTGTCAGATGTTGCTGTTGTCTTGCTGTCGCTGCTGTCATTTGTCATTGCTTGGAGTCTTTCTATTCTTTCTCCCCCCATCTTTTTTTTTTCTTTCCTCCAATGTTTGCCTGGGGCTATTCCTGCCTCTGGGGTTATGTCTGGGGGGGGGGCGGCTTGGGAGCTTCTGGTCTTAGTTTCTTTTCTGCTGCTTGGGCACCGCTACTCCATGAGGGCGTGCAGGGGTGGAGGCTGTGGATGGCTGTTGGTCATGGTTTCTCCTCCCGTAGTTTCTTGGGGGCCAGTGTGCAGCCACCTAGAGGTTGGGGGTAGGGCCATGGGGGCTTCTGGGCCATGGTCACCACCAGCTGTAGTTTCCTTTCTGCTGCCCTCCTGGTGCCAAGATGCTGACACTTTGCAGGGGAGGGTGTGGTCAGAGATAGTTCCAGCAGGAGCCTGTACCCCAGCAACAGGTATGGGAGGGGTTGTGGGGACTGTCAGTCAGTGGTTCACCTTAGTAGCCACTCCCCTGTTCAAGTTACCTCCCATCAGATTGGAGGAGAGTCCTATTGATCAGTGATCATTTGCCTTGATCAGTCTTTTGGTTTCCCTAGCAACCGCTACTGGGATCAAGTTACAGCCTATGGCCCGCAGAGGTGGTCTCAGCAGGAGGTTTTCCTGACTAGCCGGTTCCTCTGGCCAATATATCACCTAGCAACCAGTGGGGGGATGCTTCTTGCTTGGACTTCATTCCCTCTAAGATGTTACCTTAGCCCCAGGTGGGGGATGGGACGCAGTGAACCGTGCGCTTTCCTGCGCTTCAGCGCTGCCACACAGAGAAGAGAGGGGGGTCGTGGGGTTAGGGAGTGGGGGTCGCATTCCCTGTTGGCTGGCCAGAGCCCTCCGACCTCACTGCAGTTTCTAACCTTGTATTCAATGGTTCTCAGGGAAGCCGGTTCGCCCACCTCTCCTTGCTGTTGTTCCTCTTTGTGAGGTCCGATGTCTTTTCTCTTCTCTTTACTCCAACTCTTCGGTTTATTTTTAAGTCTAAGGCACCCCAGGGGTTCATTGTATTGTGTAGGGCATCCGGTTCTCCTCAAGTCAGCTCTCAAAGTTGGGGATATTTTTCTCCATAAATCGATTTTTTTTTGGGAGAACCTGATCCTAGCATCTGTTCGCCGCCATGTTTTGGGGGCATGTTTTCATTGACATTTCTTGCTCATCATTCTTTACTTATGTGGGGAGAAGGGAAGATTGCTTTTCTTTTAAAAAACTGATATTTTAGAACACTTAAAATGGATATACTAGCCTTTTTATTGATCTATATGTTATATATTTTCTCTCCAAAATATATTGCTGCCTTTATTTATTATTGTTATTATTTCTACCCAGGGAGCCAATAAATGTTTATTCATTGCATTTGGTTGTTAGGTACCTTTAGGGTTTTTTTTTTATTTAAAACTGTCACTTAAAATTTTTTGTAGATAATATTGAATTTTTAAAAGGGGCTGCTACTGTTTTTTTTTTTTTTTAAAGTTCTTTATTATCTAAAATTTTTTTCTTCTGTTCTTAGTTTACCAATAGGCTTAGCCTGGAATGAATATTGAATTTTATCAGCTTCATTTTCAGCATTTATTAAACTGATTATTTTTGTTTTAATTCATTAACCTGTGAACAATTAATACATTGATTTGAGGCACTATTCTAGTGTACTGTGTGTTCTGTTTGTTAGTGCTCAATTTAGAGTGTGTGTATGTGTGAGAGAGTGGGGGGGAGAGAAAGAGAGGGACAGAGAGAGAGAGAGAGAATGAATATTTGGTTCATGAGTTGCTCTTTCCGCATTATCTTGGTCATTTTTTATATCAGAGTTATACTAGCCTAGTAAAATGAGTTCTTGAAAGTTTCATCGACAAGATCTGAAAGTTTTTTGGGGGGTGTTGAGTTCCCTAATCCTTTCAATTTATGTTCTTTTAAAAAATCATGTTTCCTAGCAAATTTTTTTTTTTGCTTTTTCATTATGGCAAAAAGTATTATTTTATTAAAAATATTCTTTTTCCTATATGTATATTTGTTTCCATTGTTGATGTTGTATGTGTATTAAACTTTTTTCCCACTTGTTGGAGTTGTTAAATATCTTTTAATGCTTTTTCCCCCAAAGAACTAGTCTTGGCTTTACTTAGCAATTCTAGTTATTTTCTAATCAATTAGTTTTTAAAATTTATTGTTCTTTTCAAGATTCTAAGTCTGATGTTCCAGAGATATTTATGCTAGACTTTTCTTATTTTAGGAAAAACTTTTTTAAGGACATGCTTTTTCTCTTGAGTAAAGTTTTGGCTATATTCCATGGATTTTTCCATTTAGTGTTTCAACATATGTTAATTTCCAAATAATTTATAAATTAAGTTTTTATTTACTTCTTGACATGAGTTATTAGTAAGAGTAAGGTTTTAGGTTTAATTCCATTTTAATCAGTGAGTGGGGCCTCTAAGAGTTCTACTTTTAGAAACTTATTGAGAAAATTTTTATGGTAATTAATGATCTTTCTCCCTCCCTATTTTAAATACATATTCCATAGACATTTGAAAAGAATGTGCCCTCTCCCCTTTTAAGAGAGATCATGATTTGCTATGAAGTGTAAATGTATACTATTTGTATCTTTTATATATTTTTCTGTCACCTTGACATGAGAAATTTTGGAAGAGTGTGTTAACCTTTTCCACTATATGTAAGTTTCATAATTTTTTTTCTATTTCTAATACTTTTAATTTAAATTTATTGGAGAGAGTATGGTAAAACAATTAAGAGCATTGATGCTAGTCCATCTGCTTAGTTTGAATACCAGCTCCACCTCTATGAGCTGACAGATCTTGACAAGTTTCCTCAGTTGTAAAATCACATCATCTACTTTATAGGGCTCTAGGGAGGATGATATGAGTTGCTGTATGTAAAGAGCTTAGAACTTTGTCTGACACACTGTGAGTGCTCTTATTCTTTATATATCTGCTGAGTGTGAGTGAAAAGGTCCAAGGTTGCTTCATAAACAAATTTATTTCTTATTGATATGAGAAAAGTTTCTCTGTCTCATATAGATTCTATATGTGCCTTAAATTCTATATGTGCTAATATTAATGTTGCTCCAGTGCTTTTTGTTTGTATTTGCCTGGTCTATCTTTGAGCATCTGCACAACCTTTCTGTATTATTTTGTGTTAGCAATATATCTTGTAAACAGCATACAGCTGGTGCTCACTTTAAAAAAAAAGTCAGTTTGAAAGTTCATATCTTTTAATAAGGGAACTTGACCTAGTTATAGCTATCAGATTAATGATAGTCCTGTCATTCTATGGTTTTTATTGGATGTATTTCTAGATCTCTTGTCAAGGTTGGATTGTTACCACAGTGACCTTCTAGTGCTAGCAGCTAAGCTTAGATCTTTCTAGGTTGGCGTGCCTAGAAAAAATTCTGCATCTCCTGCTTCAAAATAAAAAACTCAGAAATTAGCCAGGGGACACAGCATCTGTGGTCATACTCCTTTTGTATCCTGGAACAGATTTTTCTTATAGCTATCATTCAGTGAATACCTGATCTAAACCATGTGCTTTCCTACAATATATATGTATCAATTTACTTATGTATGTAAAGAGCTCAGAACTGTGCCTTGACACACCATGAGTTCTGTATCTCTTTAGCATCTTCTGTCATGGTAGAGTGGAAAAGTTGTGTTTTGACAAATTTATTGTTTATTGTTAGAAACAATTTTTTCTGTTCCATATTGAGCTTTTTGCCTTGAATTCTGTAAGTACTTTATTTAACCCTCATAATAGCCTCATGAGGTATTACTTTACTTATAGATAGGGAGACTAATTAATTAGGGAGTGCTCCTGAGGAATTAAAGAATATAAATTTGTAACAGATAAAGTTACCAATACTATCTTTCTCACTGTGTATACATGGAATATGGAATAGGGTAAGAACTGGTCCATGAATTAACTTTATAGAATTTCTAAATGAATAGGTTGCCACATTGGTAGGAACTGTGGGCTGTTTATTTTGGTTCACCCATTTTTCTTACAATGTTAGTTTAAATTTCAATTTTAGATTGATTGTTCTGGAGTGGCTAGTCTAGTAGTCCTTTTGTCACTAGAGGAAGAAAAGAGAGTTTGAACTCAGTGGTGTTACCACATTCTGTCGTTCATCCTAATTGTCTTTTTTTCAGAGGCAAGGTCTAGAACTAGTGGTGTCTGTGCTTGCTGAGTTACAAGATCCTGGAGAAGAGAAAGCCTGTACTTTATCAGTCTTTTTACTTACAGTGCCTGGAAGATGCCCGACCCATTGTAGGTGCCATTTCTTAAAATAACCTGAACTCAGCAAGGGGAGAGTTGTTTTACATTAACATATGAATTATGAGGTTTGTGAGAAAGGCCCATAGAATAGTAATGAATCCTCTTAGAAATTGTGCTTTCTGTAACTCCTTCACTATTGTGTATAATGCAATGAAAATAACGTGTGTTTATTACTCTTTAAGAGCTTACTCCCGGCTAAAGCAGCTTGTGCGTTCAGTGGAAGTTTCCAGTCATCATGGGAGGGTGGAATGACGTTGACATATGAATGACCGTTTACATTGGTAATGTAAGCGAGGACATCTAACCAATAAAAGTGCCTCCACACAGCTGCTGGGGAGACATGTAGCCCTGATCTCACAGGGATTCCATTTGGGAAAAAAACAAAACAAAAAAAAAACCCAACCCAAACGAAAACTCCCAGTTTACATCAGGGAAATACTGCTGCAGAGCTTTAATGAGATCCCTAGGTGAATCTTTTTTTTTTTTTTTTTTCATACGGATCTGTTTGACTTCCACAGATATCTGGCTAGACCTTGATTGATTGTCATGCTTTTAAAGTAGCATTGATTTTTACTGCTGCAACATTGAGATGATGAGGTCATTGTATTTTGCCATGCTATTGAAGTTCTTGTTAAAACAACCTGGAGGTTATAAGCACATCTAGGTACTGACTTCTTGCTTGTGCTAAGTTGGAGAGGTGGGAAAGTTGAGATAAGTAGGATAATAAAGGCAGACATATTTTCCCCCTCTCATTGTGAGAGGGAGTTTCAGAGTTTTATGAATCATAATGATAATTGGCAGCTATTAATCATAGCTGATCATTTCATTGTTAACTCATTTTTTGAGCATCTAAGTTCAGAAACTTGGGAACTGTCCTAAGTGCTTTACACATGCGTTCTTTTTCCTCATCTCTATCAGATAGGTGTTATCTCCACCTTGCAGATGAGTCTCAGAGAGGTAGGGTTGCTTGCTTAAGGTCAATCAGTGAATGGAAGAGCTAGGTTTTAGATAAAGCTGCACCTGATTCTAAAGCCCATAAATGTAACTGCTGGTTACCATAGGATGGGTATGAGTAGTTAGTAATTCCCTTTTGTTAGTATTTGAGGCTACAGCTTAAGTGAATCCCTCTCTCCTGTGTGAACCTGTCTCTTTGAGAAAACTGACAATAGCATAGTGTCTTAGGACACGTCACCTTGACTTTCCCATTTAGAAAAAGTGACCACCCGAACCTCCCTTCTGCTTGAGTGAAGCTGTGCCTCTGAAGGAGCCTGAGAGATCTTTTCACATTTTGGGATTCCTCCAGCTACCACCTATTGATCAGCGCTGCCAGAAGCTTTAATCCGATTAGAGACTGTAAAACTGGTTTCCATCTCTGGCGCCCGACTCAGGTTTCAGAGCAAGGGGAAAAAGTATGACATCATCCCTGCTTGCATCTGTGCTGGGTGGCTAATGAAATTACGTGATGGATTTGAGGACCATTAAAGTCAATGTTGATCCTTATTATTATTAAGAGTACTTTTAAATTTACTGCACCATGGGGCAAGCTCGAAAGCATCATTTTTCATAGGTGTGTTCATTGCTCTGGATTTTAGCGCAGAACTCCAGAGGATATGGAGAAAGCTAGCAGCACAGAGAATCAATTCTGAAATTTGCAGGAGGAAGGTGCATGTAGCTCTTTTGCTGGAGGGAGGAGGTTCTGGGATTTTTCCAGAATGAAGCATCATGATGACCTTGTATTGAAGAAGCCTAAAATGAAACAAAACATGCTTGGCAAAGAAATATGAAGCACCACTGTTGCCACTAGCATCAGCAGTAATATCTTTTAAAAAGTTCAATGGTTATTGTGCAAAAAAGAAGCTCAGCTTAGGTGACCAGCAATTTACTGAGCACAGACAGTGAGCTGGTATCACAGACACACTTTACTGAAGGGAAAGAACACACTGTTTTGTCTGTCAGTTTATTTCCAGGGCTGGGTTAATTGTCAGCCATGCAAAATTAAAAAATATATATATGTACATATATACACATATTATGTATGTACACATACACATATAAAACATATACTTTGAAATGCATGGATCTTAACTGTACTACTCAAGGAATTCATAGACACACTTAAACAGCAACATAGATATGCATGCACAACTGTGAATTATCACCCAAATTAAGATATTAAACATTTTCTGTATCCTAGAAAACTCTCTTGCCCCCTTACAGTCACCCAACAGAGATAACCACTATTTTGACTTCAATATCCACAGATTAATTTGGTTTATATCTAATATACTTTAGAGAAATTCATATGAGTTGAATCTTTATATAAATGGACCATACAATATGTTACCTTTTGTGTCTGGCTTCTTTTGCTCATATTTATGTCTGTGACATTCATTCATTATTGCTACATTTGTAAAAGTAGTTTGTTCTTTTTAATTTGTTATATTCCATTGTATAAATATTCAGCTCTTTACTTATTCTTCTATGGTAGATATATGGGTGGCTTCTAATTTTTAGCTATTATAAACAAAGCTGTTGTGAACATACTTGCACTTCTCTTTTGATGGACTTTTCCTCTTATTTCTTTTGGGTATTAGTGTTGAACTAGCATTGTTGGGTCATTCAAAATAGTTTTTAAATTGCTGAATTGAAAAATGAAACTCTTTATTAAACTCAGGGCCATGTATTATCAGTGGATAATAGCTAAGTGAAAGCAAAGAATTAAAGAAGAATATATACATATAACTCATTATTAACTTAATGAGATGAAAATATGAATTTGAACATGGTTTAAGGTATAAAATAATGCCAGATAAACTTGATAATCTCATAATTTTATTACAATGCTAAAGTAACTTGTTAATCTCATGGTTTTATTACACCAAACTCAAAATTAGCTCTAGGTTATGTATTGTAAATTCATAGTTGAGATATTAGTTCATTAAAAAATTTTTATTGTTTACTGTGTGACAGGTACTGTTGGGACTATAGCAGAGAGCCCACAAATAAGGAGAGGTCTCTGCCCTTAGGATATGTAGAACAGAGAAGATAGACAATAGATACCAAACAAATAAATGAATTCTATAAAACATATCAGTGAAACATATGGTCTATACAAATTTTGGGAGGCTTTATTTTTAGAATTCTTATTTTATTTTAAACTTTGGGAGGCTTTAGCAACAGAGTTTATGGATAGTTTGTATTTAAACTGCAACTATACATATCTTGAAGTCTAGGTTTTGGAAAATTTGAGGCTAAAAGTCCTATTCATGCACTTAGTAATAATAATATAATGAAGTTAACTATGTGGTTTAAGTACTTTACTTGGATTATGTCACTTAATCTTACCAGAATCCCTATGATGTGGGTTCTATTATCCACATTTTAATGAAAATGAGGTGCAAGAGGTTGAATAACTTACCCCAATAACACAGCTAGTATGCAGTCATGCTGGGGTACAAAGCAGGCTGTTTGACTTTAAAGCCTGTACTCTAGTTATTAGCCTCCTCTGTCCTCCACATGGACACTCACACATTGCCATCATTGTAAAATTACCCATATGACACATAAGAAACTAAATTGATAAAGATTTTATATTAATGATAATTTATAATGCAGAAGAAAAACTCCAGCAATTGTAGTTGGAAACCATGATCAAGTAAAGACAGTATCTGTGACCAAAGATTGTCTTTCCTGAAAAGTACTGAAGTCAGTCCTGTGTACTCATGCTCAATAAATGCTTTGCAGTATTTCTAAAAGAGTGGACCCTGATCTGCTTAATAACATTCTGAATTAAAGATAGAGTAAACTATTTATACATTCAACTTAGAAACTATTGCCAGTTAATTTAGTAGGCTATTAGTAAGTGACAGTTAAGTTGTAGGCAAAACCAAAAATTAATAGAAGATATACCCTCCACTGTCACTATGACAGAAATGCTTGCATTGCTGGGTCTGTTCAGGGCAATGGGAAGGATTCTTCAGAGGACTGAACTCTCTGAGAATCATTGACCAAAGCAAAAGAAAATCAGCAAGGAACATTTCTGAGCAACATGCTGAGTGCTATGACTGCTGTTATATGTTGGGGCTCAGTGTGGCCTAATAAATAGCTCCTGTTTCCCTGTAGGGTTCTGAAACAATTAAGAGATAATCAAGAAGTAAGATAGAGATAAAAATACTACTGTTGTTACTGATTAAGCTGATAATGAAAAACTCTGGAATGAGACAGATTTATGTAGCCAGCACAGGCAGCACTGAATAGACAGGCCTTTCCCAGTCATGGCAGAGGGTGTCCCTTATGCCATCAGGGAAGCAGGAGTATGTGTCCTCTGTGGACACTTAGCTCCCATGACGGGAGAAGTAGGCCTGCTGTAGCTTGCCCAATTCCCATAGGAGCAAGTGGGAGTAGAGAGAGGTCAGTGGTGTTATGGTATGAGACTCCCTCCACGTGGAAGGAAACATCAGGCTTTTCCCACCCCTACAAAAATACTTTCAGTGCTCTAGGGGTTCAAAGACAGGGTCATATAACTGGGAACAGGAGAATGCATGCTCAAGAAGATAACTTATCATGAATCTTGTGGGAGAACCAGGACATCGCCAGACGGTGGTTGAGAAGGGAGGGTGCTTAACAAAAAAGATTTGGCAAAATATAACCCACAGGCCAAATCTGGTGTGTGGCCTGTTTTTTGGAAGTAAGGATTTATTGGAACACGATCACTCTCACTCATTTCTGTATTATCTATGCATTTGTACAATAATGGCAAAGTTGAGTAGATGTGACACAGACCACATGGCCCACAAAATCTAAAATATTTGCTCTTTGGCCCTTTAAGGAAAAAGCTTGCCAACCTCTGCTTAAGCAGATGGTAATGCTCCAGGGGTTTGAAAGGGGATGGTGGTGCTGGGATGGGGGTTGGGCACTATTAGTGTTTAGTATGTTGGAGCAACAAGCAGGAGGAGTGTGGAGGCAATGGGAGGGGTGGGTAGAGCGATAACCATAGCTGATCATGATAAGCCTGGAAAAAGTGATTAAACAGGTGGAACCATGATTCTCTGGAATTTTGTGGATTTCTACAGAAAGCAGTGATGAAGATAGGTTAATTAGATTAATTATATGCAGATAAATTAGCAGACATTTAACAAATAGTCTTTAAATTCGTAAAGAATTGGCATCATATACAAGCCAAAAGACACCTGTATATGAAGGGGCTGTGGTAGTAACATGTTTAGAAAGCATGAAGTCGACCATTTCTCTTTGAGTGGCTTGCAAGATGTGTTTAGAGAATAGGCAAAATAGCAAAAAATGGTGGAAAGGGAATTAAAAGGTGAATTAAGAAGGGAAATGTATTTTGGGCATATTTAGAGCTGGAGTGGGAAGACTGAATGAGGAGGGAATATGAAATAAGGGAGGGACTCTGTAGTGAAGGGACCAGTATCTTGGGACCAATCTTTTTCTTTTTAATATAGGATATTTCCCTCCATCCTCCAACTGTTTGGATTAAAAAAAAATAATAATGTATAAGCATTCCTACCTCTCTTTACTGATTCTGCTTCCAAGGAAGATTATTTTTACTCTTGGCATCTGAGGTTTTAATTATGCTGCTCAGGGCAATAGAATACTGAAAAAGAAGGAATAGAGAATCAGAATCGAGAAGAAAAAGAAGTACTGGGAGAGGAGGTGGCAGAGTGACCGGAGAAATAATTCAGGCTGGTGGGGGACAGATGAGGAAAAAGGCCACAGTCAATTTCTTTGGCAGGACAAAGGAAGGGAGGATTTGAGGGTGCTAAGGGAGGGGAGTTTTCAGACAACTCTGGGTATCTTTGGAGGGTAAATAAGATGGTGGAGATGGTGAATTGAAGGTGTTTTCCTATCATGTATGAATTGTATTCCATCTGATGTCTTTCAATAGTCTCAATTAAAATTGAGACTATGGTTATTTAGTTCTTGGCTGCCTAAAACAGTTGTTGAAATATGACAGGGTACACATACTAGGCCAACTACCATTAATTCTTCCTTCTAAAGACTTAATTTTTAAAAAAATTTTATTTGAACAGTTTTTTCCAACTATAATTGATACACAATAAGCTGTACATATTTAAAATGTACAATTTGATGCATTTTGGCATGTGTACCCTGGGAAGCCATTACTGTAATCAAAATGATGGGCATATCCATCACTCTCAATTTTTTTCTCCTATTCTTTTGTAACCCTTCTATTCCACTGTACTCAGGCAACCACTGATCTGCTTTCTGTCATTATGGGTTAGTTAGCATTGTCGAGAATTTTATGTAAATAGGCTCATACAGTATCAGCTCTTTTTGGAGGGAGATAAGGGTCATTTTATTCAGAGTAATTATTTTGAAATTTATTCTTGTTTTTGTGTATATCGATAGCTTATTTTTCTTTTATTTATTTTTATTGCTGGATAGCATCCCATTGTATGGACATATCGCAGACCATCTATGGATGTACATTTGAAACGTTTTCAGTTTTTAGCTATTGCAATAAAGCTTTTATGAACATTCATGTCTTGTATGGACATATGCCTGTTGTTCTTTTGGGAAAACATTCAGGAACATTATGGCTAGATCATTTTAATTTTTTTTTTTTAATGAAACTGCCAAACTGTTTTCCAAAGCAATTGTACCATTTTATATTACCACCAAAAGTATATGAATGTTCCACTTTTTCTCTGCCTGCATGAATACTTGGTATACTTACTCTTTTTAATTTTAGTTATTCAAATATAGTAATCATATAGTAATGATTTCATTCATTGGGCTTTTAATTTTTATTTCATTAATTATTAATGATGTTGAACATCTTTCATATGCTCATTTACTATCCATATATCTTCTTTGTTGAAGTGTCCATTCAAATCTTTTGTTCATTTTTAATAGTGTTGCTTGTATTCTTATTATTAATTTTGAGTTCTTCATATATTCTTCATTAATTCTTTTATTAGATGTTTGGTCGCTTCTTGGCCTTTTGGCTAAGATCAAGTGTATTAGATGTTTGATTTGTAAAAATTTTCTTCCATTCTGTGGTTTGTCCCTTAATTACCCTGACATTACTTTTCAAAAAGCAGATGTTTTAAATTTTTTTTAAAGATTTTTATTTATTTATGCATACAAGCTGGGGCAGGCCAGAGGCATGGGGCGGCGAGAGGGTTCACCAGAGACAGAGTGGGGAGAGAACAGGCACATCGACGGAAATGCACTGTTGAGGGGAGCAGTGGGCTATGCAGGAGAGGTCTGCTGCGCCATGTGGGAATCTCCCCGGTTGGGTGTAGAACTCGTGTTGCTGCTGCCGACAGCTCCACAGCACAGCGCTTAACTGCTGCGCCACCAGGGAGGCCCTAAATTTTTTTGATGAAGGTCAACTTACTGATTTCTTTTTCTCTTATAGGTTGTGTGTTTTTGTGTCATATATAAGAAATCCTTGTCTAGACCAAGATCACAAAGATTTTATCTTATGTTTTCTTCTAGAAGTTTTATAGTTTTAGGTGTCATTTTATATAGCTTTAGGCCTATGAGCCATTCTGAGTTAATTACTATATAAGCATAAACTATGGCCTAAAATTCTTCTTCTTTTGCATACGATGCTTGTTGAAAAGGCTGTCTTTTCCCCTCTGAATTGCCTTTGCACCTTTTGCAAAATATTTGTGAGTAGATTCCTAGATTCTTTATTCTATTCCACTGACTATGCTCCATACTACTCTATTTGTCCATCTTTACACCAATATGACAGTGTCCTGATTACCATAGCTTTCTAATAAGACTTGAAATTAGATGCTGTTAATCCTCTTTATTCTTTTTTGGGGCAGAGTTGTTTTGGCTATCTGTTCTTTTCATTTTTATATAAATTTTAGAATCAGTTGCTAATTTCTGGAATTTTGATTGAAATTGCATTGACTCTCTAGATCAATTTGAAGAGAACTAGCACTTAACATTATTGAGTCTTTCAACTCATGAATATGGTTTTTACTCAGGTCTTTAAAAATTGATTTCTGCAACATTTTGTTACTTTCATTGCAGGTCTTACACAATCTTTTGTCAGAGTTTTCCCTAAGTGTTTCACTTTTTTTTTTTTTTTTGGATGGTATTGCAAATTGTACTTTTTTTTTTCAATTTGTGATCCTTTGTTGTTAGTATATAGAAATACAATTGATTTTTGTTTATTGATCTTGAATCCTGTGATCTTGCTGAATTCACTAAATCATTTTAGTCAGTGTTTTGTAGGTGCATAACTTTTAATGAGCAAGCAGAACAGGCGCACGTGCATGGGTGAAAGATAACCTTCCCCAGCATTGGTCTGAAAGTTGGCTTTTTATGCTGGCCAAGGGTGCTCTGGGAATGGCTCTGCGATGCTTTGTCCAAAAAACTAAAGGTTTTTTGTGGAGAATGGGTTGGGGCAAAGTCACAGTGAGTGATTATTCCCAGAGAGAGAACGGTGGGGAATATATTAAAGATACCCTCTGGTGGGCAAGAGTAGTGTGGATTTGAATAAATGTGAAGGGAATGTACAAGGAAAATTCTCCAATACCAAAGGCAGGTAGGTTTGCAGGAGTTGGCATGCCACAGATGGCCATCAGAAAAGGACTTCTTTGTCACAGCAGTGCTTCTTCTCTCCCATAATGAGCCATTCTTTTGAATCAAGTCTAAAAGGAGAGGTTGAAGTGGGAAGAGTATTGGCTATGTCTGTGTGATAGTAAATATCCGGATGATAACTAGATAATTTAACAAAGCATCCCGAAGTTTATTTCAATTCCTGGATTATTGTTATTATGTGGGTAAAATAAGTTATGACTTTGTTGCCAGCTGCGTATTTCATGTCACAGAGGCATAGCTGTAAAATAAAAAATGCAGGCTGTGGAAACTTTAATTATGATGAAAGATTCGAATGAGTCAAATAGAAGTCCAGTGTTATTTTTGTGGTAATTGGATGATACTATCTATAGTGAGAAGAATGTCTGCCATGGGCAAGGATATGGACAGATAAGGCTTACATTAAGTTGATCTGTGCATTCAGTATTAAATGTGGCTTTCTGGGACTAACCAAATGATTGATGGTCCACTTCTGTTCTGTAGGCTTCTGTTCTGTAGAGTCCCTTTGTTCCAAGGAGACCTTTTGGGGATAATATACTTATACAGAGATGATATATAAGTTAAATGACAGAGATCTAGACCATCCATTTTTCTCCATCCTACTCCTGACTTTTCCATTCGACCAGAGAACCTCCACCCACTTTTTTTTTCTTTTAGAAAAAATACTTGTGTTATGTATTAGGATTCCACATTAGAATTTGTTTTCTAAAGAGCTTTTTTTGTATGTTTGTGTTTGAAAACTTATGGACTAGATCAATGAGTGTGGTCACTGATGCATGCCTTTCTCAGTAAGAAGGAGAAAAATATCACAGAGAACCTGTGCCCTTTGCCAGAATTGAAGGGAGCCGTTGTTTTCCTAACATGAAGTCTTGCTGAAGTGACAAGCTACTGATAGCCCTATGTTGGAATGCCAAATATTGTGTGGATGTACTTATGACAGATCTTATTTGCTGTTTATCTGAAATTAAAATTTAATTGGATATCTTGTACTTTTAAAATTAAGTAGTTTTAAAGATCTTTTTTTGAATTTATTGGTTTGCATTAAAAAAAACGGTTGACAAAGATACACCATAAATAATACAAATAAGTTATTGAAATACTACTAAAAGAATTCCGGGAAATATGGTTTATCTGACATGACAGTACCTTTTAGATGCTGCTATTGACATGAAAATTGTCTATTTCTTACTTTTCTAAATACATAGTGGTATAATTAACAACATTCACTTTGTTCTTTCTTGAATCTATAAAAATAAAAGTAATAAGAAATTAATATTTTGTCTTTAATTTTTTCAATTTTTGTTTTCAGTAGTGGTGTGACATTCACAAGCCAAATAGCAGTCCACCCAAAGGGACCTTGATGATGGTCCATAGGCTCAAAGTATAAATAGAAGTCAGTAATGCAGCAACTGACATTTCTGAAGTATCTAACTGATAAAATTCTTAGAAGATACATGCAATAAACTCTACTAGCTGGTCACAAAACTAGAACATGGGATTCCAGATGTTCCCAAACTCAAGTGAACTCTTATCTTAAGCTTTATATTTTGCTTGTGTAGTTTCACTAATAACACAAACAATGGTTTAAATCCCCCAAGTATTCATTATAGGTAAGGGCATATCCTACAACAAACTTGTCAGGAATTTCAAATCCAACAAAGTCTGGTCTATGTCCAGGGCTTTAAGTAGTCCTTTCACCCACAAGCCTGAGACCTTAACCATTTTTGGATTATGCTGGTTGACCAAGGAAAGCAAGGTTTGCATTGTTTTGACAGTGTCAATTATATCTTTACCAATCAGGACCTTCTTTCCAGTTTAAGTTGAGAGATCATCTCCACCAATCACTTTTATGTTTTCTGTTGAGTGGTCATTACAGTAGCACATCAGATAAAATCTACAGTCATAGAAATGGATTTATCATTGTTTCAGTCCAGTGATTTGATATAGTCCAACAAATTAATAAAAATACTAACACAGAGGGTTATACTGTGATGGGCTCCTATCTCCTTCATACATACTTCAGCAAGCTGTCCATAATTAGTTCCTGATGAATAAACACCTTTTTCATATCCCTAGCATAATGATTAAGTATACAAAATAAATCTAGGTCATAACCTGATTTATTATCATTCATCACTACTCTGGGGCTTCAGGTGACCATACTGAAGACAGCTGGCATTCAAACTGAGGGCAGTTCAGGGAAGAGGAAACCTTGTAGTCCTATATTTTTATTTGCTGAATCTGGCGCCCCAAATCAATGCATAGTTTATAACAAAGTAGTTGATGGATTCTCCAACATAATGATTTCACTAAACATTGGCAAAGAAGATCCCACATAGTGGCTACATGCCTCAGAGTATGTTAATCCTTTGGCCTGTCATGCACAGCCTTCCCAGCAGCCAGAAATCCTTCCTTACCTGAATGAGAATATATACAAGTTTTGACTTGTTTTTTTTTTTTTTTTTTTAGGTTAAAAGGGCCTTTCTCTCTCTCAGGACATTGAAGACAAATTAGCCCAAACTCTGCCATTGAACTGACTTCTTCAATTCTTGTTTTTGTTCTTAAGTAGTATTTCATCTTGGAAATTTCAGGTTGTAACTTTTAATTAGAATATTGATGGTGTCTTGGAGTAATTTATCAACATCAGATACTTGTTTTTATTTTGATAGATCTTGCTTTTTATTTCCTGTAATTTTCATTTCTTCTTTTTTAAAATCAAGTTTGATCGATATACCAATTATTTACAAAACTATATAATTTTAGTGACATACCTTCAGACCTTGATATGGGCATATGCTTCACTCCTCCACCACTGCAGCTCTAGTGCTATAGCCTGTCACACTGACAACCCCTCCCGTTCCCCTCTGGTGACCAACATATTTTTCACAAGAGTTATTTTTTTAAGATTTATTTATTTATGCATGCAAGCTCTGGGGTGTAGGCCAGAGGTGTGGGGGGTGAGAGGATTCACCAGAGACAGAATGGGAAGCAGAACAGGCAGATTGACTGAAATACACTGCTGAGGAGAGCAGTAGGCCAGGCAGGAGAGGTCTGCTGTGCCATGTGGGAGCTCCCTGGCAGGGGATCGAACTCCTGCTGCAGTGGTTGCGGATAGCTTCACAGTGCGGAGACTTAACCCAGGGAGGCCCAAGAGTTATTTTTGTTGTGACATACCAGTTTGTTTTCTCTGATTATTTATATTTCACAAATGAGTGAAATCATCAGGTAATTCTTTTTCACTTCCTGATTTATTTCCCTTTCCTTAATCACCCCACGTTCTATCCATATTGTTGCAAGGGTTATAATTTAATTTTTTAAAATAGCTGAGTAACCTTACATAGAGTATATATTCCACAATTTCTTTATCCAGTTGTCTGTATATGGTCCTTTAGGTTGATTTCATGCTTGACTATTGTGGATAATGATGCAGGGAACACAGGGGTGCGCATATTTTTTTGTAGTGGTGTTTTCATGTTCTTTAGATAAATACCTAGGAGAGGTACTGTTGGGTCACAAAGTATTTCCATTTTTAGTTTTTATTTATTTTTATTGATTTTTGCTTAATAAATAGTTTGTTTATATTTTTATTGAGGTGACATTTGTTTTCAACTATGTATATGATTGAGCGTGTAGACTCAGACCTCTTCAGATATATGGTCCCATACCACACTCACTGCCAAAGTACCCAGAGTCCTCCATTATAGTCCACTGGGCCTTCTGCACTCTTTTCCTCCCACTCTAGTAACCTCAACTTTACAGTTAGATTTTAGGGGTTGTGTTTGGTTTGGTTTTGTCTGACCCTTTATTTTGTTTGTCTGTATTTCATTTTTAGTTTCTAAAGGACTCCTCACACTATTTTCCATAGAGGTTACATCAGTTTTCCTTTCCACCATGAGTGGATAAGAGTTCTTTTATTTCCATACCCATGCCAACACTTGTTGTTTCTAATCTTTTTGAAATAGGTTACTTTCACAAGGATGAGGTGGTATCTCACTGTGGTTTTGACTTGCATTTCTCTTCTAATAAATGAATTTGAGCATCTTTCCATATACCTCTGGGCCTCTGTGTGTGTTCTTAGAAGTATCTATCTAGGTCTTTTGCCCATTTTATCATTGGTTTTTTTGTTGTTGAGTTGTATGAGTTCTTCATATGTTTTTGAAATTACCCTTTTGTTGGATATATGGTATGCAAATATCTTCTCCAGTCAGTAGATTTTCTTTATGTTTTTGTGAGTTTCTTTTGCTGAACAAAAGATTTATAATTTGATGTGGTCCCCTTTGTTAATTTTTGCTTTTGTTTTTCTTTTCACTGGAGTTGAGTCCCCAAAGATATCTTTGATGTCCAAGATTATGTTTTCTTCTATGATTGTATAATTTCAGATCTTCTATCTAAGTGTTTAACCCATTTTGAATTAATTTCTGTGTATGGTGTATCTGTGTATGGTGTTTTTAACACCATACAATTCATAGATGAACTGTCCATTTAAGGGTGGATTTAATTTTGGGCTCTCAATTCTATTCCACAGGTTTGTGTATCTGTTTCATCTTGATTACTATTGCTTTGTAGTATAGTTTGAAACCAGGACACATGATCCCTCCATTTTTCTTTTCTCTCAGGATTGATTTTTGGTCTTTTGTGGTTCCATACAAGTGTTAGAAATGTTTGTTCTTTTTACTTGAAAAATGTCATTGGGATTTTGATAGGTATTATGTCAAGTCTACAAATTAGGTAATTTATGATCATTTATGATCATTTTAATAATATTAATTCTAACAATCCATGAACAGTATATGTTTCCTTTCTTTGAGTCTTTTTAAAATTTCTTTTAACAATGTCTTACAGTTTTTCCAGGTTCATATACTTTTTTCTTTTTAAAAAAATAGGTCTATTGAGGTAACATTGCTTTGCAACACTGTATATGTTTCAGGGGTATATGTTCATATAGGTGCAAGTGCATGCTCTCACACTGTACTTACCACCAAAAATTTCCATCATAGTCCACTATCCCCCTCCCCACTTTGATCCCATCCTTCCACTCTCCTCTTCTGGTAGTCTCAGTTCTACTGTCAGATTTAAGAGTTCATTTGGTCTGTTCCTTTGCTTTTTAATTTTTAAGATACTTTACATATGCCTGAGATCATCCACCTTTTTAAATTTCCCCTTCTGATTTTTATTTTGCTTAACATAATCCCCTTCAGTTCCATCCATATTGTCACAAATGCAAAATTTCATTTTTAATAGCTGAGTAGTATTCCATTGTACCATATACTTTTCTTAAAGAGATAATGAAATACTTTGTTTTTGTTGTGTTAATCACTTTTTCTTTGAAAAATTCAGTTCTTTTTTTTATGTTATCTTGCCAACTACTTGGTTAATTCTACTACAAACACCTTGCTCTGGTTCCATATCCTTCTTTTCCTGTTAGAAAAGTGACCCCTGGATAGCTGCCTTTGCTTTTTAGATATCTCTTTTTCGTCTCTCTCATTTAACTCCCATCACAATAAATACCAATATAAGAAAGATTTCTAATAAAATTAAATCCATGTTTTGAACAATCTATTATATGAATGGTTAATAACAACTTTAGGTATGTGCTATTTCCTTAATTTCTTGTAACATTCAAACCTTATAATCCTATGAAATAGGTATTATATCTCCATTTTATAAAAGAAGAAAACAAGACACTGAGAACACAGTAACTTGCCCAAAGTCACACAGCTGGAAATTTCTAGAGCTAGGATATGGACCCATACTTCTGTCTCATTTCAAAATTATTACTCATGGACGTTGTGTTATACTCTACAGACAGGGCTTTGTTAGTCTAGCTTTAGTCAATTATGACCAATAATAATCTGATGGAGTGTCTGCCTATTACAGCTATCCTAATAATAAAGTCAATTGTGTACTTCTATTTTAGGTAAGAGAATTTAGCAGAGCTCTTTCTGGTGGGTCTGTTTTCCAATAAAGGTGGTTTTTCTTCAGTAACTCTTACCCTTCACCTAGAAAAGTTAGCTGTCTAAATTGTTGTCATCTCATGTTCCAGTTAATTAATTTAGAAGTTAAGCTATATAAGACCAAAGCAGCATCTAATGAGAGAGAGGGTGATATATGTGTTTGTGTATTTATGGCATTTCTTTCCCCTGCTGTGTTCAGTTCCCTCCGTTTGTGGATTCATTAAGCAGAAGTTTGATGTTGGCATTCTTTCTTCTCCAGATCCCTCAACCTGGAACTTGGTTTTTAACAATGTGTTAATTTTAGCACCATTTTGGTTCATTAAAATAATTGGCAAGTTCCTTGTGTTCATCACAATGGGAGTTTACCTATTTTTAACTGTCTAAAACTTAATGTGGCAGTGCAATTTTTACTTGGAAAAGAATTCTTCATAAGTTATCTGTGATTTTTTTTTATCCCAAAAGGAAGTCCATTTAACCATTTCCAATTCATTGTGGACAGAAAACTATATCTCACAGAAGTTAAATAATGTGTAAGGGCTTTCCCAGAGCTCAACACAAGTTCCTGCTGTAGCTGAGTGTCAGGATCTGCTGCTGTCACTTTCCTTGGC
Organism: Scalopus aquaticus; assembly: GCA_004024925.1. NCBI lineage: Eukaryota > Metazoa > Chordata > Mammalia > Eulipotyphla > Talpidae > Scalopus > Scalopus aquaticus. The sequence continues at coordinate 21,753 of PVIJ01014586.1, forward strand.
AGCAAAAATGATTCAGTCCACAGTGTCTGTAACTCTTAGCCTTGCCTTCTTTCTACTTATAGCCAGTCATTATCCTTTATAACATGAAGGGCACAATCATCACATTAGGGGAAAAGATCAGATTTTCTGCTTCCTTAGGATGTGCCCCTCATCAAGAAGTTTGCTCTGGGCCTCCCTGGTGGCACAGAGCATTAAGTAGCAGCACTATGAAGCTATCCAGAGCCACTGCAGCATAAGTTTGATCCCTGGCCAGGGAGCTGGTCAGGGAACATTCCACGTGGCACAGCAGACCTCTCCTCTCTTGCCCGCTGCTCCCCTCAGCAGTGTATTTCAGTCGAACTGCCTGTTCTGCTCCCCACTCTGTCTCTGATGAATCCTCTCACCCCCCACCCCCCACCCTCTGGCCTACATCCCAGCTCTTTTATGCATAAATAAATAAATCTTTTTTTTAAAAAAGAAGCTTGGTCAACTGTTGAAATTGTTTGGCTCTGCTTCTTTCACCACCCACTCTTATTTTGGGATGGTTTAGTGAGTGATGTAGGGTAAAGGTCCCCAGGGTGTCACCTTTCTCTTTTGCTCGTCATCCAACAGTGGCTGTACTCTTACTCCTCTGGATGGTTTCATTGATGCCCCCATTCGTTCTGCTGGAGGGGTAAGATGGTGAACACACTGAGAGGCAAGTGCTTTTTCCTTAAGTTTCACTGTGTTTTACCAATGAATTGTCCTTCAGTTGATGTTGAAGGAGAATGAGTGACACTGCAGAGTATCTGAATTTAAGTACAAATGTGACATTTGGGGTGAAAAACAGAGTATTTAAACTTGGTGTTGCTCCTCAGTCCTCTTGTCTGTCTGCCCTTACGTTTGTCTTATGTCTTGAAATTCCACCTCTGAGTAGATGGCCCTCACCCTCTCTCCTGAGCTCCACACTCTTATGTCCAGTTGTCTGCTGGGCTTCCTCTTAGGTTTATAAAAGGCAGATCTAACTCAGCATGTTCAAAAAGACTCTCCCTAAACCTGCTCCTCTCTCAACCTTCTTTCTTGGGAAAGGTCAACTTCTGTCTTTCAGTTACTCAGGCCAAAACCTGGGCCTCATCTGTCATTCCTTTCTTTCTCTCACATCTTACAACCAATCAATCCTCAAATCCTGTCAGCAGTCCTGTCACAATATGTTCAGAATCTGAATTCCTTTTCATCACCTGTGTCTATCACCCTAGTCCAAACTGCCCCTTTTCTCTCTTGACTTGTTCTCCCTCCTCCCTTTTCTGTGCAGTCACAGACTGGCATTTAAGAAGCAGAGATCATGGCCTTCCTCAGAAAATCCTTCAATGATTTTCCATTTTACTCAATATAAAATGCAATACCCTGCATGATCTGCCCCCTCCCCTGTATCTAATCTCCCTCCGTGTTTAACTCTCAATGTTTGTGGACTTATTCAATGTGACGTGATCTGCACCCCCACACCCCATCTCTGATCTTCAGTCTTTTGCCCCTTGCATCTAGGACCATCACAATGATTTCAGCTGGCCATGCCAAGTACATGCTGCTCTGTTTATTGCATCTGCTGGAACATTCTTACCATAGGGACCCATATGACTCCCTCTCTCCCTTTATCTCTCTGCTTAAATAATGAGTTGGGGTGGAGTTGGGAACCAGAGCCCAAATGCTCGGTCCTCGTCTTGGTGAGGAAAGAATTCAACATCGAGACCAGAATTAGGCAGAAAGCAAGAGCTTTATTGTCAGATAAAAAGGAGAGGAAAAAATCTCTAAACAGAGAGAGGTCCCTAGTGGGTAGCCACTAAGGGGCAAGGAGAAAGGACTTATATATTGTTTTAGTTGAAATGGGGGTGGGGTGGGATAGGGTGGTGACTCTGTATTGTATCTTTTTCAGATAGGCAGAACTCCAAAATGGGTTTGCTCTGGTTTTGGCCACTTGTCATCAATTGGGGCCAGGGTCTCCTTGTCTGGATGATGTCTGGTTCTTGGAAGGCAAATGAGGCTAATCTTGGTCAACACAGGTGTTTTCTCAGGGTGGGCACAGCTGTGGAATTCCCTGCGCCTTAGCAAGGCTGAGGCCTTACTCTCCATGCTGTGGTCTTGACTTATTGCCTGTCTTCCCAGCTTACTTCTTCTTTCAATGTCAGCTTAGCAGAAAGTCTTCCTTGACCTGGATCAAATGCTATCCCCATCTAAATGCAGATCTTTTTGAAAAAATCTTGTTCACTGCATATCTCCATTACCTGGCACAAGGTAGATAGATACTGAGCAAATATCTGCATTCAGTAAATATAAATAAATTCGTTAGTACTCAGGCAAGAAAAGAGTTTGTTTTTTTTTTCTTGAATGTCTTTGAGTTAGCTTGTGTTCCAATACTACTTTGGCTTACAGAATTAGTATCTTGTATAATCTTGGACAAATCACATAAGCCACTTTGTTGCAAAATTTAGGGTTGGACTAGGTAACATGAAGGCAAGTTTGAGCTTTTTTTGTTTTGTAAATGTGGGATCTCTTTTGAAATCCAACAATTGTTGGACATTGGAATCTATTCTCTGTCTCTGTACCTGTGTCTTAAGTGATGGAGACAGCCTCCCCTCCCATAGTTCCTATCCACTTTGTGAATCTCTCCTCATCTCACTCTCAGACACACTGTACTTGTGCTGTTATGACATGCACCATGCAGCAAGAGCTGTGCGATGCGTTGCCTGACTAATTAATAGCGATAGACCATGAAATTTTACATATAATTTACTTCAAAAGTCAGAGTGAATTCATGATTGTTTTTTTTTTCAGAGATTTATTTATTTATGTATACAAGCTGGGGTGCAGGCCAGAAGTGTTGTGCGGTGAGAGGATTCACCAGAGACAGAGCAGGGAGCAGGACAGGCAGATCTACCGAAACACACTGCTGAGGGGAACAACGGGTGAGGCAGGAGAGGTCTGCTGCGCCATGTGGGAATCTCCTCTGCCGGGCTTTGAACTTGCACCGCAGCTGCTGACAGCTCCACAGCACTGCACTTACCCTGTTGCACCACCAGAGAGTCTCCCAAATTCAAGATTATTTGTAAAGTAACTTTGGCCTTCCTTATCTACATGCTGTTATCCTTCCTTGAGTGGGAGAGAAATGGCGAGTGTGGTGGGAATTATTCATCACCTAGTGAATGCCTTTGGGGAATGTCTTATTTGTGAATGCCACTGGTTTTATGTATTGTGGTGGAAAAACAAAAGATTTAGAAGCACCAGTGTTGTAACGCTTGAGACACAGAGTTAAGTAATGTTGTTTCAGTCTTCATAGAGTTTAAAGAATATATTTTTACTGTAGAAGAACACAAGTTAATGTTTGTGAGCGCCAGATGTGTGTGCAGTCTGTGCGGGAACTTCAGGGTGGCTCCCTTGTGGGGAGTGGTTCACAGGAGAAGGGAGACTTTAGCAGTGACACAAGTGGTCTCTTCTCCCAAGAAATGATTCCACAAGGTGCTATCCCTCTCTTGTTTCCTGTGCTATGGGCAATGATAGCTTGGTTTGCACTCTAGGTTTCTGTACTGTTCCTGGTGGTCCTCCTGTACCACACTGTCATAGACTGGTGTTGAATTATCCTAGTTCAGGTGACTCGTCCGGATGGGATCCTGACAGTTACAGCCAGGCAACAAATTTTTCTTTGAATGGGGACAGATAAGACCTCTTGCTTATGTCTCTCTATATATGTATTTAGTAATGTGCAACCTTAGAGAAAGATGAGCTCGATATTTGTACCAAAGGAGAATGAATACAACTTCTAAGTTTCCAACCTTCTATTTCAGATCTCTTGACTTTGGAATTCTATTTGTCCCTGTAACATGTACTACCCTGGATTAATCAAGGAAGAGTTTGTCCTTGGTCTCCTAAATAAGATAGTTGACAATATCATTTATTTTCCAAAGTAGAACACCTTTGGGAGTGCAAAGGTATACTAAAAATAATTATTCAGGAACAATAGGTATAAACCAGAATTGTTGGAGGCAAACAGATCGAGTATTCATTATACAGATAAAGTAAGGGGATATTATAATTGACTTTCATTAATCTAAAATCACAATTCTGACCCAGATGACATAAGGCTCTGTTTGCCAGAGCAATCTCTTGGGCATGTCCAGGGGCCCTATTCAGGGTGCCACGGAAGTCTGTTGCCTGTCCTAGTGGCTGAATAAATGCCTGCTTGGGGTATCAGGACCACTTGGATGATTGAAGAATATCACTGCTAGTCGGAGACCAGGTGGCAAAATGGGTAATATCTTGGCTTTTCCTAGCATTTCCTTTGATACGGAATTATGATCAAGTAAAACTCTTTGAGAGGTCTTAGTATCTTCAAATTTTGTCTCATTGTGATCAAAAGAATTGAAGCATAGCCTGGCCCAGGGAAGAAAGTGATTCTAAGTCTGGCAGGGCTACAATAGATGAGAAAGATACAGCTCCTTAGAGAGGAAGGGCGAGAGCACTTCAATCAGGACTAGCCCTGTGAGCAAAGGCCAAACACCAGGGTGCCAGCTGCTATACAAAGCAAATTAAAGACCTGAGTCACATCACCAATGCACTCATGTGTTTGCAGGGCTAGGCTTATTTAGAGGGATACATTTTCTTTATAAACCTTTCATCAACTAAAAATGTGAAGAGATGCTTCAAAGCATCAGACCTCCCCAGCAGCCTGGTGTGTGCGCGGAAATTGATGCCCCTCATTTGGCTTTGTGCTGTTAGCTCAGATGCAGTATTTGGGATTATCTAGCTAATTACTACACTGGTGTTCGGTCTGCCTCTCAAGGGATTTCCCTTTAGACTCTCTAATAGAAACATTTTATTTTCTCTAGAAGAACAGTTTGGTCATCCTTTGGGTAGCAGCTCTTATATCTGTGCCAGGGGTTGTATTTATTTCCACAGCATGAACCTACCCTTTTCCCTTCATTGTCTTAGTACATGGTGTTCTAACTGCTAATTTATAGGGAGTATTTTTCATCATACTCTTTAGCCTGGGGATCATCGGTTCTGTTTTGGAAAACTAAGGTGTTTTGTAGCAGTAGAAAATTCTTCATGTGCTTTCATAAATTTGTATATGTATATTTTAAATTTGTCAAAGAACAGGAAGCTAGTGGGGTTTGTATAAACCTCTTGGAAAATCTCTTTTAGGATTAAGTGATATTCTTACAATACCAAGTCCAAACTTCTAGCATTTGGGACCTATTTATTATTTATTATGACTCAGACTGACACTTAGTTGAGTTGGGATTCAAGTATACAACATAGGTAATAGTTAATTCCTTCAGTAATACATTATGCCTACAACTCTAATAGCTGCCATAAGTGAATGACTGTGGTTGATATTATAGGCCTAGTGGCTTGGCTCTTGAGCGTGGATGACTTAGAGAGGTTAGGTAGGTGAGCACATGCTTTCAGTTACATTACGTAATATTTGTGAAGCTTAACTGTGGAGCCTCCCTATGGGCCAAGACTAAAATGATCATGAACACCTATATATAAATTGGTATCTCTTTGTTTTTCTTTCAATTGCCACCTGCGGGCTTTTATTCTTATTCTCCTTCTAGATTTAGAAAGCTTCCTGGGCTGCCTTGAATTTTTTGTCTATGCTTCTGGACCCTTCACTGAAATGCTCCTGCAGGTATACACCTTTGATTAGGTTCCTGCCTTCATCCAATCAAAGCATTACTTTGTCTCCTTAAGCCTTCAGATTCACTGACAGTGCACTCACAGCCTGTTGCCACTTTCCTGGTTAGAATAACAAAGCCTCCCTGGACAGTCTTTCTCTTAGCTCAAATGAAAGGAGAAACTCAAAGAATACATACGCTAAGCTAAGCCACTAATCAGGAACACATTCCCTATGGCAACAATACCAATTCATCCTCTACTTTACTAGGTTTAGAAACTTAGATGGTTTCTAGCAAATACATGGCTAATGGCTGTGACATTCAAAAGAATGATCAGGAATTCATTGGAGTAGTGCTACAATAGAAAGAACGTTGATGTTCTGTGAGTCATCACTGACCCACTTCATTTGTTCACTCATGTTTTATTTGTGTATTCATTCTTAAAACATGTATGGCATGCCTTCTAAGTGCTAAACACTAAATGGCACTAAAGAAGTTGAGGTGAATGACACTGGGTTTTGTTTTTCCTTCTGATTATATAGTAAGTAGTATATTCAGAAAACCCATGAGGTGCTTATGCTAAAATTTTTTAAGAATAATATAATTTTTGTAAAGTGACTATATTCAACAATAATTGGAAATAAACCTTTTTTCCCTCTCCACTAATAATGAAAAGAAAGTAGGAAAAGTATTTCATTTAAAATGGTGATATAAAATTCTAAAATAATAAAAAATAAGAAAATATTTTGAAAGAAATTTAATAAGGTATGTACAGCGTGGCGACCATAGTTAATAATACTATATTACTTATTTGAAAATTGGTAAAAAAGTAGATCTTAAAAGTTCTCATCACAAGAAAAAAATTTTTGTAACTATATAGCATGACAGATATTCACTAGATCTACTGTTATGTGATCATTTCACAAGGTATACAAATTTTGAATCATTATGTTGTGCACCTGAAACTAATATAATGTTGTATGTCAATTATGCCCTGATCAAACCAAATAAATTAAAATTAAAAAGAAAACAAAACTGATAAGAAGGAAGGAATTTAACAAGAAAAGTGAGGGCTTATATGAAGGAACATAAAATAAATCTGGACAAATAAGTGGGCATACCACACTCTTGGACGGGAGACATTATATTATAAAGATGTCAAGTCACCCAAAATTATTACATGAATTTAGTATAATTTCCAGTAGACTTTCCAGTTGTTTTTAATTGGATAAAGTCATGCCAAAATTAACATAGAAAAGTAAATGCTGAACATGTAAGAAAAGTATAAAAAAGAATAGTTGGGGATACTTATTTTAGATAGCAGTATCTTTTAAATTATTATAATATTAAAAATCAAGATGTATTGGCAAAGAATAAACAAATCAGTACACTAGACTATAGAAAGAAGAATATATCGCAGAAAATATGAAAAATTACATTATGATAAAATTTGGTATTTTAATTCAGTAAGAAATAAATGATTTATTTAATAAAATGTGCTGATATAGCTGGCTATCCTTCTGGAACAAATCAAGTTGGACTCTATCACACAAAATTTGCAAATAGAAATTCTAGATGTGTGAGTATTTCAGTAAACAATAAATATCGTTTTAGAAGTGAATTTAAAAGATTATATGCAACCAACTCCTTGGAGTAGGAGAAACATTTTTTTACAGCTAAATCAATCTCACACCATTCTATAGAACATTATTTTGAAATTAATAAGGGTTGTATAGCATGGTGACCATAGTTAATAATACTATGTTACATATTTCAAAATTGTTTAAAATATGTAAAAGCCCTACAAAGTCAGAGAAATATGGTATATTTGGAAGAAACATTTGCAACAAACATCACAAAGGATATTTATATATAATATATTGGCAGGGTTAAGATAAGAAAAAAAAATGACCTCCCTCTAACATTTGGACAAGAATATGAATGGGCAATTCAAAGGGAGAAAAATCCACAAGTCTGACTAATCTTTGAAAAGATACTATTTATTAGTGACCAGAGAAAAGAAAATTAAGGTAACAGGGTGTTATGTTTTACACTTCAGATTGGCAGAAGTTAAAAGGAACCTATTTAACGCTCATGGCTGAAATGGAGTCAGGAAGAAGAAGATTCCTTCTAATGGTACTTTAGGGTCTTTTGGGACACTGAAGTCTTAGCAGCATCAATGAAAATTTTAAAAAAGTGGCTTTTAAATGGGCATTCCAAGTATGAGGATTCCCATAGACATAGTAGCATCAAGAAATAGGTAAAAGGACAAATGATTGCTATATTTTTATATTGCAACAAACAAAACAAAATAGGAAACAAATAGAATGAATGTCAAAGGGAGATGTTGAATTCATAATGCTGAATTTGCACTATGAAATACTACACAACTATTTAGAACTAATCAGGTTGATTTTGGAAAGGAGTGCTATGAAGTCTGGATTAGGCAGGACAAGATTCAGAGAGATCCTCATAATAGGGGACACTTAGAGCGAGTAGTAAGGAAGACGGTGGGAGGTAAGGAAAAGATGAGGCTGATGAAGAATACAATGATAATCCATTTTGTGTGTGTGTGTGTGTGTGTGTGTGTGTAAGTATATGTGAAAAAGATGTTGGAAAAACAAAGATTGTTTGAGCTACCTAAGCTGATTTGTAGTTACTTTGGGATTTAAGGCTTTGTAGCTGGAGTAGCTTCCACATGAGGATGACATAGTTGTAGACAAGGATGACAAAGGAAAGCAGACGCCAAAGTCCTTAGATCTGAGACAATGAAGAGGCTCAGGATCTGTGTGGATGTGTTCGTTAAAAGCTGCCTGGGCATCAGGACTGACCTGAGAGTCAGTCTGTGAGGCAGAGAGAGGAGAAAAGTTTTGAGGGACCTCAAGCATGTACTTTTCTTCAAGATCATGAATACTAAATACTAAAAAGAATATCTATGTAGGGTGCAAAAAGAACCAGAACCAATTACAAATTTGAAAAGCTGATAAGTACTACAGACATATCACACACACACACACACACACACACACAAACACACACACACACACACAAACACACACACACACATTCTTTGACTTCCTAGTCTTTGATTGCATTTTCATATGACAATTTTTAAAAAATTTTATTGATATTATTGTTTATGTCTTTTACATTATTGTGTATTCCCCGTAGGTTTCCCACCACCAGTTCACCTGTGAACCATCACCATAGTCCCTTGTGCCCTTTTCTCCCCCATTTTGAGCCCTTATCCTCCCCATCTCTCGCTGAATGTCTTTTATTTGAGTCCCCTATATTCCTGTTACAAGTGAAACCATTCGATATTTTTTCTTTTTCCTTTTGGCTTATTTCGCTGAGCATGATCCCTTCTAGCTCCATCCATGTTGCTGTGAATTGCATGTGTTTATCTCTTTTGATTGCTGAATAGTATTCCACTGTGTATATGTACCACATCTTCTTGATCCAGTCATCTATTTTTGGGCATTTGGCTTGTTTCCATGTCATATGACAAATTTTTTAAATTAAAGTACCATTATTTTACATTCTCGCTAGTGTTTTGACAGTAAAGGATTCCCGCCTCGACTGTAGTTACTGTAGCTCTCCTGCCACCTATGCACCCATAGCCCTCCACCATAGTTCATTGTGTTCTCCCAGTCCTCTTGTGTTCACCACCCCCCACACCCTCTGAAAACTGCAACTATGGCTAGCTTTCAAGGGTTGATTTTAAAGCTTCATATGGCAATACTTTTGTACATTCTTTTTATAGAGAGAAAAGTAACTCGGCTTTTTTTCTTTCATGGTTAACTGAGGTTTTTTTTTTTTCTTTTCTTTTAACTGATAGTTTAGAAAAATTTATTGTCCAGTGCCACAACTTGCTAGGTCCAGAAAATTTTTTAGGATTGTCAAAGTTGGAAGAGCCTCAGTTGAGGAGAAAACCTCTGATTTGATGAAGTGTTGATGTCGGAATCCTCTGCTTATCTTTTCACTGACCGGATGGTTAGAAGAATTTTCATAGATTAGCTTTGTTTGTATATTTCAAAACTGTTTTCTCCTCTTCCACCTAACATCCTCCTGGTGTTGGGCCTTGAAGGGCATGTTCATGCTGAGATGTGAGCTCGTAGCCTGTCTGTCTCTGTGTTGCTCAGGGGCCATCAGCGTGCTCCTGGATGCCATTGTTCTGATGAACTAGCAACCAGGTAACTAACACAGGAGTGGTTGAGAACCACCGAGATGTATTTTACTTTTTGACTACAGCCAAATGAAGCCTAGCCTCCAGTCAGCTTTCTCTTAGTGGCATCTTCTACATGCTCATGGTCTGTCTAATGCCATCCGATATGGCTATCAGAGTGGAGAGAGAACAATCTTAATCATTTTGGTTAAAATAACTTACTGCAAAATTTGCAAAAATCTCAGACTGTGTTGCTAAGTCTCCTTCCAGGCCTTTGGAACTTAAACTTCATTAGTTAACTATTATGTTATATTGCTCCTTTTATTGACAACCTGCTTGGTATTCTACTGGATACTGTATTGAGGTCACTGTGTGTGTGTGTGTGTGTGTGTGTGTGTGTGTGTGTGTGTCTGCAGCATTTCTCATTTTCTTGCAATTTTTTTCATGCTATAGCATAGACCCAAATAAGTCAGCCTTGTTTTTCTGGCTTCAAATCATTTTTTTAAAACCCTGGAATCCCAATACAGGAACATTAAACACTACGACTGCAGTAATTTTAGAGTCAATGTCCTGAAAATAAGAAATTCCAATGAAATGATGTACCGCACAACATCGTTTCCAGCCCCCTGCACCACCACTGAAGCTTTGCATACATTTTCCTCCTTCATTTTCATATATATTATATTTACCATCAATCTTGTGGCAAGTTGCAGAGCAGGGAGATTGGGTGACATGGTTCTCTGATGGGGAGATCAATCCATAAATGGTCTTTTCCTGCTCAGAGTGAAAAACTTGAGAACACAGCATTGCTGCTTATGGTTCTTGCTTTTAATCCCAGTAGGAACTTCAGTCCTGGTAACAGTAGCAAAACAGTCAGCCAAAGGTCTGAAGAGAAAAGCTAATCAAGAGGAAAGAGGGGAAAAAAAACCCACAAGAAGTGATTGTGTGGTCACTTGGGGACAGCGTTGATGAGTTTGAATATAAGTGCAAGAATTCTGGAAATGTCAAAGGAAGTCCTTGAATAAAGCAGTCAAAGCCCGAGTTATCTGTGGGAAAAATGTTTCTATTTACTAATGGCCTATTTTTAAATTTTTCATGCTCCTCATAAGGATTTTGTCCCCTGCACATAGGGTTTAGTGCAAATAGTTTTGAACTTTTTCCCATTTTGAAATCGGAGTGCTTATACTGCAGGTTTTCCTCTTTGTACCTCCTTTCCCAGAGAAGTCATTATATCTCTGACCAAACACCACACTACCCAGGAGACAAATGTGTCATGTGTACCTGTATGTGTGTGTTTAAGCCCATTCTTATCAAAGTTTGGAGTAGAATGCATTGCAAACACACACATGATTTCAACATTACTGGTTTAACCACATTGTAATTGTAATAATGAAAAGCAGAATGGGCAGAAGCCCAGGGGCTCTGGGTGTATTTTCCAGAATGGATTACAAAAATTGATGGGAAAGAAAGAGCTTCATGTACAGAAAGAGTTTGGAAATAGGGACATCAGGAGCCTTCTGGGAAGAAATGGAAACCAGATGGAGGAATCCAAAATTAAGGATAATGATGAAAGGAAAGAAGTAGCTGTTTCTTAGAAGTAGAGAGGGGAATGGGTCAATTCACTATCGCTTAATTGTCAGGAAAATAGTATGGAAGAAGTAGAGTGGTTCAGTGCCACCAGGGTCGTATTTGGGGCCGTGAGGTCCAAGTGAATGCAGTTCTCTACATGTGTTTGGCTCTGCACCCTGGACACTTGCTCAGTGAAAACCTTGACCACTGCCTTTCCCCCATCTCCTAACCCTGTCAGTTCAATACTATAGAGATTGTTCCTTATTTAAAATATTGCCCATTATTTATGTATGAACATCTATATTGTGATTTAAAAAGAATACCATAGGGAATGATCAGGTTGGTTATATAAACAGTTATGATTTGAGATCAGAGATTACCCCCTAATTTTTAAGACACCACATCATACAATAATGAATAGAATTTGTTTATGAAATACTTGAATGTATTCTTTTGGCAATACAAAGCAAACTTGATAGGGAAACTTTTATAATTAAGTATTCTAAACTTTGTAATGGCACAAACAAAATCATTTGCTTTTATCCAGTTTCTGCTGTCAGATATATACTGTTGAAGCTTTTTATATTAGTTTTCTATTGATCCATTACAAATTTCCACAAACATAGTGGCATAAAACAGGACCCATTAATTATGTCACAGTATGTGTAGGTCAGAGATGAAGCCTGGCCCCACAGGGTTCTCTACTTAGGGTATTGTGCTTAAGGAATTGGCTAACTGGGCGTTTTGTCTGGAGGATATTTGAAAGAGCCCACTTTCAAGCTCATTCTGGCTATTGGCAGGACACCTTCATGTTTATAGCTCTGAGGTTCCAGTTGCCTGGATGTCAGTTGAGGCTGTAGTCATCTTCTACGCCACTTCTGGTTCTTCACCAGGGGCCTTCTCACAGGCTGTCCACAGGCCCATTGACGACACTGCAGCTGGCAGCAGGGTCTCTTTATTCTGAATCTTCATCATGATTCAAATCTGACTTCCTTTTTGCTGCCAGCCAGAGAAAAATCTGCTTTTACAGGTCTCCTATGATTAGTTTAGGCCCCCCTGGATAATTTAGGATAATCTCCTTATTTTATAGTTAATTGATTAGTAACCTTAATCAATACTGCTAAGTCCCTTTTGCTGTATAATATAACTTCCAGAGGTTCTGCCCATACTCAAGGGGATGAGATTATACAATGATGAGGGTCCACATGTCTATGTGTATTAACTGGAGAGAGGTGATAGGATTCAGTGGGGAGAGTGGTGTCACTTCAACCCTTTTTCCTCATTTTTTGTCTCTCCTTAAAAATGTGATATCTTGACCTCCATCTACATGGTGGAGTAGAGTGGTTTGTATGTCTCCCCTAAACACAACTAAAAGGAAAATCAACTAGAATAATACTAGCTCAGGGGAAGATTTGGAATTTCATTGACAGAGACAGAGCACTTTCTTCAAGCTTTTGCTCTGAGTTTGGTAGCTTGTTATGGGGACTAAGAGGCAAAGGAGTTTGCAGCCAGGGCATTGAAACAAGCTGGGGCCGCTGGTCCTATCAGATGCAGTGAATATCACCAGGGAACTTTTCAGAGAGGGAGTGGTGAGATGGGTGGATGGATACAAGTGCAGGACATGGATTTGGTTGCTGGGACTTGGATAGTTGGTGGTGTAGGCAAGGGAAGCTCCTTTCTCTTCCATCAGAAAAACCAGACAAAGGGAAACTTGGCAGTGGCACTCTGTAGAGCTGTTCCAGGTATATGCACAGAAAACTGGGCAGTGGGTGGAGAAGGTGGGAGAGACTTCACCCCACTCCTTATAAAGAGATCCAACTGAGTAATCCACAGCACCTGGCAGTCTGGGTCCTCACCCTGCAGGCAGTCTGGAACACTCAACCCAGTCCTGGTGCCCTGCACACAGCAGCAGAAAGCAGCCTGTGTCTTTGCTTGATATATCATACCTGATGCCCCTTGGTGTATCATACCTGATGACTCAAGCTTGGTGGAACATGCCCCACAACAGAGAGGGGAGCAGCAAAGAATCACAGCAGGAATTTAGGATCCCTGAACCATTGAATCAAACTGACTTTGGAGAGAGAGAAGAGGAGGTAGAGGTGATCTGTTGGATTGGAGCTGCCCTCACTCTACCCAGGACTGAGGCCTAGTATTTGAGTGCCTGCCACCATAGTAAACAAAGAAGAACAAATGACCGAAACTGAACTCATAGCACCCCAATCACAAGAACAAATAAGATGACAAACATGCCCAGGAAGCAAGGAGCATCTGAACACAAGATAGAAAGGGGAAGAATAGAAGTCCAGAGACACATATAAAGGACACAGAAATAGAGGACCTAACAGAACAATATTTTAGAATAAAAATGTTAAAAACTAAATTAGGTACAAGAAGAATTGAGTTTGGTAGCTTATTATGCGGACAAGCAGCAAGGCAGGTTTAGGATCTTAGAAAGAAAGTCAGGAACTCACTAGAGATTGAAAATATTAAAAGAACACAAAAGGACACTGGATGAAATGAGGGATAGTATGGGAAGCATTTTAGATAGAATTAAGCTGGTAGAAGAGAGAATTTCCAAAGTAGATGATGCAAATATACAAATCACCCAGATAGCAGAAGACAGAGAAAGAAAATTTAGGAAAGAGAAGAGACTCTGTGAGAATTCTAAGACTCAATTAGAAGAGGAAACATAAGTGTAATAGCACTCCAGAAGGCAAAGAGAGAAGGGAACAGAGATTCTATTAGAAGAAATAATAGCCAAGAACTTCCTGAACCTAAGGAAAGAAAAACTTGGATGTTCAGGAAGCAGCAACGACATCTAAACTTCTAAATACAAACAACCTTCACCAAGACATAGCATTGTTAAATTACACTGGTCAACACATTTTTACAAAAGTCATGTTACTGAAATAAAATTAGTCATTTCCTATCAATTTGTATGTGCTCAATAAGAATATGACAGTCAAATTCTAATTTTGACTAGGTTTTTTTTTTTGTAATCTGCAATAAATTGATGTTTACATCACAAAATGCATGCCAATAGTAATAGGCCTACGGCTAATAACGGTCAAAAATCAAGTCATAGGCTACTTCTTAGATTTCTTCACTTGTTTCTTGTACAGCTGTTCAGGAATAGAATAGATGGAAGATGGTTTCCATTGTGCAAAAGCACAGCCTTAAGATTCAGTTTTGAAGAGTCTAGAAATAGTCTCCATTCTTGTGGGTCATGAGTGATTTCTAAGGCATTCATGAGGCCCTCAATATCACAACAGAATACCAGAGTCCTTTCTGAAGATAGGCTCCAGCTGCTGGTGGCCCTTTCGATAGAAAGTAATTGTGACATCTTCTTCTAGAAGATTCCATTGTTGGAGTTTTGATCCTAGCAATTCTGCCTTGTTCTTGGATAAGTCCAAATCATGATCCACGTCATTTAGTTTCTCCTGTGTTAGCCTGTGTGGGGTTGATGATGCAGCACAGTGAAAATCTGGATCACTGATGCTAAAGGAACAGGAAAAGAACAGTTCAGCTCACCCTTGTCCTTATCAGATGAATCCAGAGAATATTCTGCTGGAGGTTCTGGAATCGGAAGTCCCTCACCATGTGGAACTGGTCTCAATGCAGATGGAATGTTGGGGTAGACTATTTTTGACTTCTTTTGTTTCATTATTCCACCGGAAAGAGCTGACTGACAAATTAATAAAAAAAAATAGAACTTTGTAAAGGAGGGGGAGGGATCCCAATGGACTCTAGTGGAAGATTAGGGGCTTTGGTGGCTGTGGTGTGGTAACATACATTTGTAGAGGTGGAACCCATACCTTGAAAACATACCTTGCTGCTAACCAATATTACTTTAATAAATATAAATTTAAAAACGTAACTGTCTTTTATGTGGTTGCTTGGCTCTCTCCACACTATGGGGACTGCAAACGGCATTGATGGTCTTTTGCCATTTAACCACTGTGAAAGCTGTGTTGTACATGTAGCACAGCATATATGCAGGGCACAAGGCTTGTCTTGGTCACCAACTTTGCATCCGGAGTAGACGACAAGCCTTCTTCACTTGAGAAGTGATACTTTTCTTCTGGTTGACAAATGTCACTTTCCCACAAATAGAGCAGAACATGTCCACACTATTAATGCACTTTCGAGGCATTACTGTTCTGTATTGTGCCTAAATGGATAAAATAATAACAGATCTATGGAACAGTAGCTTCAACTATCTCGCACAAAGTCTGAAATAGTTTCAATGCTCAACCTTTCCGACAGGGCTTTATCTAGTGCACTGCTAACGTCAGTTTACTTCAGCAGCTGCCTGGCAGTAGTATTGCCATTGCATCATTTTCTGAGTTGATTGCATCATTTTCTGATGCAACTCTGGATGATGTGTGCATGATGGTATTATGCAATGCGATGCAATATTACATCATTCTAGGCTGCTTTAGGATGTTGTTGCAGTCCTACTGGATAAATTTACATGGTGAAACATATAAAATGAACTATATGAAATATCTTCAAAATGAGAGCTAATAAAAAATTTTCAGGGTTATATTCGTGTTCAGCACACCAAGATACACTGATTAGGGCCTTTTAAAGTCATTAATGATCTCACTGTTGACCAGTGTAATTAGACAAAGAAGTTGTGAAATATATGCTCACTAGAATATTATTCAACTATAAAGAAAGATGAAATAGTGCCTTTTCAGACAAAATGAATGAATCTTGAAGTGATTATGCTAAGTGAAATAAGTCAGAAAGTGAAAGACAGATACTGGAGAGTTTTACTTATTTGTGGAATATAAATAACCAACGAACACATACTTGCAAAGCACAGAAAAAATTATTCTTAGACTCTGGGAACATATTGTTTACAAGATGCGTTGGGGGCAGGGACAAGGGGAGAGGGCAAAGGAAAAGAAAGCATATTGTTTGGGAGTTTTGGTGTAGGGTGAGTGAGAAGGTACCCCCAAAGTTAAATAGATATGTAAATGACTGACAAATTAATAAAAAAAAAATAGAACTTTGTAAAGGAGGGGGAGGGATCCCAATGGACTCTGGTGGAAGATTAGGCTTTGGTGGCTGTGGTGTGGTAACATACATTTGTAGAGGTGGAACCCATACCTTGAAAACATATCTTGCTGCTAACCAATATTACGTTAATAAATATAAATTTAAAAACGTGGTAACTTTCTCATTCTTTGTTATTCACTTTGGGGTTTAGTATCCAGTTGTGAGGGCAATACCCTATTACAGCTTTCAATAAAAGACCAAGTAGAAAGAAATCTTTCAATGTAATTTTTAGGTGCTTAGTTAATCTTTATTATAATCTCCAGTATGTTTGTGTTTCCTTCATTCTTTTTTTCTTAAAAAAATTCATTCAGTATAAAAGAGGTTATATTTCTTTTAAGAAAAATAGGAAAATACCAAAAAGTTGAAAGCAAAAAATGATACCACAACCTGCTATTCTAAATAACAGAAATTAATGTTTTAAGTATTTCATTTCTGACCTTTTTTCCCCTATAAAATTATCTATTCTGCTTCCTCCTCTCTTCAACACTATGGCATAAACTGAAATTTTCTTTAAAAATAACTTGGTGGTTGTAAAAGTCACACTGACT
The DNA here is from genome assembly GCA_004024925.1 of Scalopus aquaticus. Lineage (NCBI taxonomy): Eukaryota > Metazoa > Chordata > Mammalia > Eulipotyphla > Talpidae > Scalopus > Scalopus aquaticus. Next base: position 38,729 of record PVIJ01014586.1, read on the forward strand.
TAATGTAGAAAATTTGGTAATATGAACTCTGATTCCATAATTGAGCGATAATCACTATTAGAAGTGCATTTCCTTCCAAAAGCAAGATAAATAAACCTAAGATCATTCTGATTATGTTATTTTGCATCTCTTTTTTTTAAATGAACATATTATGAGCATGTCCTTATACTACTAATCCTAAAGTGTAATTTAAATAGCAGCATTATTTTCTGTAATATGGATCCTCCTATTGTACATTTAGATGCCTAATTTTCCACCATTATAAATAATTTTGTGACATGCATATTTCTCTACCTTTCTTATTATATTCTCTGGGTAGATGCCTGGAAGTTGGGTTATTAAGTCCAAGGTAATATGTATTTTGAAGAATTTTGATAATGGTACTGTCAAATTGCTCTCAGAAATGTACCTGCTTGCACTGCCATCAGCAGTGAATGAGATAAGTTTTTATTCTTAACACCTTCCTCATTGTGGTCTCAACTCACTGGTAGATGCTCTCATGTATCCCACCTCCTTTATCAGTGTGAGAATGTTATGAACTTGTTTCGAGAGAGATCATTTTCAGCAAGAAGAGATTTAGCTTCTTTTACCATCTTTAGCATCACCTCTAGCCAGTGCTTTTGAAATATCTGTAATTTAGCTTCTCATTCCTGAATTTAGAAGCTACCAAAAGCACATTCATTTTCCTTTGCATCTATAGAACACAGAGACTTGAATAAGCCTGTGTCTGACTTGTTCTAGTCTTAGGAGGCTTTTCTGATTTTGTTACTTTTAATTTTTCTGCTTTCTCAGAAGGAATCTTTTTCCATCTTGTACTTCACTGATAGCCCCTGGCTATGTTGTTCCAGCAACCACTTCTTTAGTGTCTGCTTCTGATAGAGAATTTAAAGTGGCAGCACCCTTCTAACACAGTTGGAAATTGAACAGAAAATTAACTGACTTTATTTTGTTTGTAGGTACAATATGTTTGGCTAGGTGTATAGGATTAGTCTTTGAGTTTGGAGTAAAAATTTTCCCCCGTTGGCCAATATTATACTCAACGGTAAGAAGCTGAAGGCCTTTCCCCTAAGATCAGGCACAAGGCAAGCATGTCCACTCTCACCATTACTTATCAATATAATACTGGAAGTCCTAGCCAGAGCAATTAGACAAGAGAAAGACATTCAAGGGATCCAAATAGGAAAGGAAGAAATTAAACTGTCTCTATTTGCAGACGATATGATAATATATATACAAAACCCTAAAAACTCCATAGGAAAACTACTCAAAATAATAGACCAGTTCAGTAAAGTAGC